>JALPMN010000566.1:0-20174 GCA_024243835.1 Enteropsectra breve | reverse complement strand
GTAGGACCAATACCAGTTCCATCACCACAAGCCTCTAAAGTCAGCGGAGATCAAGCAGAAAAAGAGCACGGAAGTCCAATTGCACCGCCCAGCCCAACGGGTGAAACAGTGCCTCCGCATAATACTGACGATAATGAAGATAACACTCCTGTATTTACTGAATTAGCTGATAAAACCATTAAACACAATGGTAGTGTAGCGGATTTTTATAAAAAATTTATCTGCCACATAGAAGAGCGAAATGTTATTCATTTTGCCTTTTTAATCTTAAATCTTAATCATCAAAAAGAATGGAAAACAAAGCTGCCTATTATTATAAATAATTTTAACATAAGTGAAGCAACAGACCATATTAGAAATCAAATGCATGATGATCCTTTTTCCTTTGCAAAACCAGAAAAGTACATTAAAGTGCTGATTGAGGCGATAGTGGTGTTGGAGCACTTGTTTGTCCACACTAAAAACGAATATTTAAAGCTAGAAGAGGAGGCACAACAAAAAATCAAGAATTATAATGAAAAAATAACCTCAATACAGCAAGGAGAACAACAATTAAAGCCAGGAAAAAAGAAACCTTTGACCATAGAAGAGCTCAATGGTGGTATTACAGCAAAACAAAAAATAATGAGAGCTAACAAGGATAAGTATCACATTAGACTTTTTAGCATAGTTGATAGTATGGATACAATAATGAGAGACTTAAAAAATAGATTCTTGAACGAATCATCATTAAAATGCTCCAGGTTAACAGAAATGTACCCCACTAGATTATATATGAGCTATGAGCCTGCATTACAGTTCTTGGTAAGTCTAGACGATCTTAAAAAGTTTGTAAATATGGAAACAACAGATATTAATAATCAAGATGAAAATAAGAAAAAAGATTCTTTTAAAATTGAAATCCCCGTCACTTATGGACCATATAATGATGATGTAATTTTAATTAATGATTCTAAAGGTTATTCCTATGAGGATTTTTACAATGATCTAGAAATCAAACTTATTAAGCGATTTTCTAATTTGGAGGCGTCTGGTTTAGTGGTTGAGATGTATAGAAGTATTATAAGAATGGATAAGGTAAAGGTTAATGATTATAATCTGACCGGTGCTTTTAACGCGGCAGTCGATAAAATCAAGAATGATAACAGTAAAGAAAAAGAAAGCATGGTTATTATCGCATGCATAGTTACTATCCTCAATTGCGCATACGAGACGTATAAAAATAAGATGGATGGTGTGGAAATTAGCAGCTCTGAAGCAAAAAATGAGAGTAGGAAGATTAAGGCACAATGCTATAGCAATTTAGTGGCAATAAACGCATTAATGAAAGAAATAAGCAATTATATAGGCACACTAATTAATGGACCAAGCCAGAGTAATGGATATCTAAGTTGCTGTTCTTATCACAGTTATTTAAAAAGTAGTGCTTTTGATGCAATGGCATTTTTGAAACGACATTCTGATTACAAAGACTTTATAGAAGAGCCTGCTGATTCGAAACCAAGCGATCCACCGGTAGATGATGATGCTGAAAAAAAGAATCCCATTCAAGTCGTGAATAATAATGAAAAAAAGACATCAGACCCTAATAATAAAGAAAATGAACATAACAACAAGCCAACAGAACCTAACAACAAGCCAACATTTATGGATAAAGTCGATAAACACAAGGGAATGATAGCACTAGGAGCAATTGGTGCATTTGCTTTGATTATAGTGGTTATCGTTGTTTTGAGATCAGGCAGCAAAGGCGTTGCAGTGCCAGAAGCATCTATCTAAAATAAATATTCATCAAAATTTTACATGGGTTAATTTAGTTGTTTTATAAACGTTTTTAGTACTCTTTAGGAGGAACTGATTTCATGGTAAAATTCATAGGACTAATGCGAAGAGAGAATATTACAGAAAAGTTGTAACACCAGCAAAGCGATAGAATAAGCGCAGGAACTAGGATTAATTACCATAGAGAGACGCCGTAACCCGAAAATCGAATCTAATGGTATTTTAAACACCGATAAAATTAAGAAAAGACATGGAATTAATCTTTGGTGGCGTTTCAACTCAAGAAGTTATAGGAATACATTTAATATCTTTAACAACTATACTTTTATAATTCAATATTTTCTATAAGTCGGATATTTAAGCCTGCTTAGCTTACTATAAAAATATCATCTTATGGGAAAAGCCGATACAATGAGGATCGAGAGGAGAAGTTAAATCGTTTTATGGCAAACCACTATAATCTTCTTAAAGAGTTCTGCTTGCTCTAATGAGATAAAAATGGCGGTGCTGGATGAAACCCATTTTTAACTCACAAGTACGATAATGGATCATTGGTGCTATTGAACTAAGATGAAAGTATGATAAGCTGAAAATGGAAGCCAGGCACAATCAATGGTTCGAAAATAATAGAATCGAGCGTGATACTACGGTTGTATTGATAAGTGGAGTGGTTATAAAAGAATTTAAATTTGAGGGTATTGACATGATGTACTAATCATAGCCTAAATTATGTAAATTCAAGGAATAGGCCATACACACTCTGAAAATTGAGCGTCTGTACTGAACACTGAAGGAAAGAATTGCGAATAACGCAGGAATACGTAATTTGGCACACAAGCCCAAAAGTTCTCAAATGCAGCACAATTACGCTGTAAAACGTATATCTTAAAGATTGCGAATGGTTTTTAAAGCAGTAATACATTTGTTTTTTATGTTTTGAAATTTTTACAGTGGATTCTGTCCCCCACCCAACGAATGGCACTTATCATATATTTGATTAGTCTGGTGTAAAATGAAATAGTGTTGAAATTTAGTACTTATATAGATACCAGTGCTATAGTTGGTACGATACAACTCTCAGTTGCTTTCCCCTTTAGTCTTTAATTTAATTGGATGCTTAAATGAAATACCCCTTTAAAAGAATATAAGAAAACGAAAAACTTCTATCCATGCGGTTCAACGGATATGATATCATAGTATCACTGATTGCATTCAGCAAATGCGGTCCATCAGACAATCCAACACAGCCAACCTCAGTTCAAGAAGAAGGGCCTGGAACAGCGAGCCTAGATCCATTGCAACAAGGTCATAATATTAACGTTGGTGGTGTAGAAGATGTTATCCCTATTGCAAATCCCAACCTAACGGATGAACTGAAAGAACGTGAAAAGAATGTGGCAATTCGTGAAAAGAATGTGGGAATTCGTGAAAATAATGCGACAACGCGTGAAAATAATGCCACAACGCGTGAAGTTGCTGTCGGAAAGCGCGAAGTTGCTGTATATGATCGCGAAGTTGCTGTCGGAAAGCGCGAAGTTGCTGTATATGATCGCGAAGTCGAAATGGAAAAGCGCACAAATGAAAACTTAGCGCTTAAAACAAAGAATGAAGAACTTGAACGAGAGAATGAAAAACTTAAGAAGATAAATAAGCCCTTGACAAGCAAATTATGAGATTAACTGAAGGCCCTCGTCAGGGCTTTGGAAGAATCCGATGATTATGAATCAAGTCAGTAAGCAAATTGGAAAGAAAGTGATAGGAGCAACCGACGCTATTACTATGATAATGGTAATTTTCGTTGTTTGGGCAACAAGCAGCAAGCCGCGGCTGTGCCAGAAGTATCTCTTTAAAATAAAAATATTGCTTATTTAATTTTGTATAAGGTTTTGAAAAGGTTAAAATATGAGGAATATTAAGATATTTGTATATACGGTTGGAAGAGCCAGAGGCCATCGGTCTGTAAGCCGTTTATAGCAATGAGTATGAAAATCTTTAGTCTTTTTAAAAGCCATGCTTTAATAAAATATTTTTTTTCTTAAATTGTATTATCACCCAATAAGTATAAGGAACGGTTATACTATTGGTCTTCATCCTCAATAAGACATCTGATTTGTATATGGCTGGATGCTTCTTAAGAAAGGAGTTTATAGGCAACCAATCAGTCAAGGGAGCTTTTCCAGCATATATGACCAATTAATTTGTTGAAATTGTTATCAAGTTAGCATTTACTATTTATAAGCAGTGAAGTGTCGAAAGGTATTGAATTTTGCTATATGTCCTCCCAGTTATCGCCTTTATTCTTGATTTCATTTAGGATTGCTTTTGGTAAAAAAGGGTAATCATAAGAGTAGTTTGATTAATTTTTTCCTTTTGCAGCCAAAACCGGCATTGATCTCGAAAAACCCCTTTTATAATTTTGCAAAATTTTCACCCATGCTGTTCAGCGGATGTAATGTGATACTGGCTCTGATTGCACTCGGCAAATCTCACCCAACAGCAGTAGAGAAGGATGCGCGTGAAACACCAATTCTCGTTGCAGCACCACAAAAACATGATATACCAACCACACAGTCCAATTCAACGGGTGAAACAGAATCTCCACATAATGCAGAAGAACACGGCGATAAAAACATAACAGAGGAGAATACCCTTGTTTTTACTGAATTCGCTGACAAAACTATTGAGCATGATGGCACAATATTCGGTTTTTATAAAGAATTTGTCAATTTCCAAGAAATTAATCATAGAAATATCATTAGAGATTTACTTGAACTCTTTCACTCCCGATATTGTAATACACCAACAAAGCCTATCATTATAAACAATTTTAATCTAAACGCTGCTTTGGACTATCTAAAGAAGCATTTAAATATTGGTGGTTTAAATGAGCTCAAAGATGCTCAAAAACATGTAAAAGTTCTGTTTGAAATAATTGTAGTTTTGGAACATTTATTTATTCAGACACTTAACGAATATAAAAAGCTTGTAGAGGATAAAGAAATGAAGGATGCTATGGATAGCGAAAAAAAGAGACCGTCTTTTAAGAAAAGAGATAACACTAAAGGATGGGTCTTATGAAACTCTAACACGGGTCGAGCTCGATAAAGCTAGCTACAAAATGCATGTGGAATTTAGTTATGTTCAGGAATCTTTTGGTAAAAGACTCTATAGCATATACTATAAAATGGAAGAAATAACTAAACAATTTAAAACTCTATTTATAAGTAACAAAGCAATAAATTGCTCTAAAAATAGAGTCTTTCTTCCCCAAGAATTATACATGAGCTATGAACCTGCATTACACTACATTTAAGCCAAGATGAATATGCAGAGTTTAAGATTATGGAAACAAGTGCTACTAATAGTCCAATAAGTGAAAGGGAAAAGGAATTCTATAATTTTGAGACTCCAGTTACTGATGGGCCGTTTAAAGAAGATCTGGTTTTAAAAAATGAGCCTGATGGTTATTATTATGAGCATTTTAATAAAGATCTGGAAACAGTAATTGCTGACCAACAGCTATCGATTCGAGACATACCCGAAGAAATCCGACACAAAATTATAAAATTAAATAAGATAATAGTAGATGGTTATAGTTTGACAGATGCATTTCATGCTGCAGTCGATAGAATAAAGCATGATAGAAGTACAGAAAGGGAAAACATGGATATAATCGGAAATATAATAACTATTCTAAAATGCACGTTTAGGTTATATGATTACCGTCCTAGAAAATTTATATTATATGATTACAAATCAACTTCCGAGCGTGAACAGATTAATATAGAATGCTATAGCAAAATGATTGCCATATGTGCATTAATGAAGCAAATAAGCGAACATATCAAAACACTTATTCGTGAGCCCGGTCTCTATGATGGTTATATAGGTTGCTGCGATGTTCATAGTTATTTAGGCGCAGAAGAAGAGAAGGCAATGGCTTTTTTGAAGCAGCCTTCTGAGAGTAAAGTATCTGTCGCAGAGACTTCAAAGTCAGATGGTTTTCAAGGAATGCAAATACCAAAGCAGATAATATTAAAGCTAGAAGATAAAGAAGAGAGTTCTGAGGAAGTTGAAGATAATGACAAGGAAGAAACACATAGTGCAGAATGCAAGTTAAAAACAGATCTGGATGCAATGGACACAGATTCCGATTATAATACGGTATTGAACTGCTTAAGGGACTTGAAGGTTGACAACGAGGACGATCGTACTAAAGTAATTTCATCTATTAAAACACTGATAACTAAGCTTAAGGGGGAAAATGCTGTTATTGCATCTGAGCTTGACTATAAAGAATTAGAACTTCAGAATAAAAAGTTAGAACTAGATAAAAAAGAATCAGCACTGATAAATAAGGCATCAACACTGATATTGAAAGAATCAGACCTGGACACTGAGAAATCAGAACTTGAGAAGAGGAAATCAGAACTGGACATTGAGAAATCAGAACTGGATAGGAAAGAATTAGCACTGACTAAGAACTCTTCGGAACTTAAAAATAAGAAGTCGGCACTTGAAAATAAAGAAATACAGCTCGAAAAGAAGGAATTAGAGCTTAAAAATAAGGCATCGGAACTTGAAAATAAAGTATCACAGCTCGAAAAAAAGGAATCGGAGCTTGAAAATAAGAAATCAGAACTTGGTAATAAAGAATTAGAAATTAACAATAGGGCATCAACACTAATCGAGAAAGAATCAGAGCTTAGAAATAAGGCATCGGAACGTGAAAAGAATGCACCAAAAACTGAAAATAGCATGCATGCGTTCATGGATCAACTCAGCATTCACAAAGGAAAAATATTTATTGGAACGATTGCGTCTATCGCTGTAATAATTGCAATTGTTTTTGTTTTGAGGACAAACAGCAAAGGTGTTGTTTTACCAGAAGCAGCCGTTTAAAATAAATTTTTTATAAAAATCAAATTGCTCTTCAATCATGTTAAACCAGATTTTTATTACATCCTTGTTTACTCTCTGCAGCCATATGCTCTATTATTTTGTACCTTAGCAAGTCTTTCACTGTAAAATAGGCCTTTTTATAGTCTTTGTTCGTTTCACCAGTGCAAGACAGTTTCATTTATAAGTATTGCTTCCAAGGACAAATTATGCTTTATTAAGCTTATTTTGGCTAATTCGCTTATTATCAAATTTTTTAAATTGTGAAACTCAGTTCGAAGTTCTGGTATATGCGTTTTGATTTTAATCCTGCGATGGATAATGTAGGTAATAATATTCAATATGCTGCGTATCATGCATATTTCTGTTGAATCGGCTCTTTGATTTCCTTTATGAAATTTTATTCTCTTATATATTAATTTTTTAGCGTATCACTCCATATTTACTCATTTGAAGGCTCACATAGAGTCTTTTGATAGCTTTAGACGCTTGTAAAAGGCAAGCAAAGATTGGTAAACTACAAATCTGGCACCTTAATTCTGCGTATGTAACTAGCTGACAGTTAGAAAAAATGCATGTTAAGTTTTTCTAACAAATGATCTTAGATGCTGTATTAGTTCGGTGGATTTAAAATTGGTATTTGCATCTATCGACGCCTTTAATTGGCCCACTGAAAAAGAATTCGGATGTTCACAAAGTAAAGCAAAGTAGTTTGAATGCAAAAGCAGTTCTTTTAGCATAAATAGACTTTCTGGCCATGAATTGCATTATTATTTTAAGTATTTGGAAAGCACTAAAAATCTAAGTCTAATTATTTCCGAAGAGCTATTTCACCACCAACATTTTCACACTCGGGCATCTTGGGACATACCTCCCTGGTATTTTCACGCTGCTCTGCTTTACCACAGTTCTTTTTATAGTGAGTTTCTTAGCCTTACTGCACAAAAGCTCTAGTTTTTTTTAAAGTTGAACTTTTTTCATTAGAAATTTAATTTAAAACGATAGTATATGCATAATAAAACTTAGATGTGCATTTTAATGATCCAACGCTTTTCTCTGCCGAAAGCTTAAACATCTAAGTGTGTTACACCGTGGCATGAACAGATTCTTTTATAGTAGAATTATTGGGATTCATTCTGAGCTTACTTCAGATAAATTAAATTTTTACATCATAGGCTGCCACGCCACAATATTTTAATGAATACTGAAAAAGAACGATGTAAATGAATGGCTTTATAAGCAATTGATAGTTTTAATAAAATCACTAAGAAGTAGAGCAACATGTTTTAGAAGAGTAACAGGGGCAGATCTTTCATTATAAAAAATAGATTAAGCTCAAGTAATAAAGGCAGATACATAGCGTCTAAACCTGAAGATAAATGGGCAGCGATAATATCGCTTCTTATAAATACTTTAGGAACAGCAGGTGTAAGAGAATACTCAAATGGCAAAAATCGAACGAAGATAACAAGCCTCAATTTTACCAAAATTCAAATAGTACAGAATAATTGTGCATTGCACATAATCTTTTATGAAATGGTTTTATCAACTTGTACGAGGAATAATTTTTTTCAAGATTAATTTTCAACGGTATTATAATAAAATTCCCCTTTAAATTTTTTAAGAAAAAATACCCATGCTGTTCAGCGGAATCTATTTAATACAGTTGATGACTGCATTCATCAAGTGCACTGCACAAGAAACAACAGATGGGCAGAATATAATAAGACCAGAAATTGGCAATATAGTGGGAAATCAAGATCCGTTTACACAATGCCAAGAACTTCTAGAAGAACTCGCAAAGAACATAGAGGATGGAAAAAACTAGCTTGCAGAGATAACTAACAGCAGTGAGTTAAAAAAGCTAAAAGGTGACTTAAGTATGCTAAAAACTATGATAGCTGCACATCTTTTAAATAAAAAAGACGAAGGTCTTAAAGTCAGTGAATTGGAACTTGGGTGTCTCTCAAACATCCTTAAAAAGGGAGAGAAGGAAGCTGGTGAGATTAGAAGCAGCTTAGATGCTGAATCATTGAATCTTGAAGGCTATAAGAATGATATGAATGCCCCAGCAGATTATACCATGCTTCTTAGTTATATGAATACATCGAAAGCTGAGATAAAAACTAAAGTTTTTGATAAACTAGATAGTCTTAGATCATGTATAAATCTTGCCGAAGAAAAATATGATGCCATAAATTCAGAGTTTAATAATAAGAAATCAGTGTCTAATAACAACGCCTCTTTTATGGATAAAATCAGTGCGCGTAAAGAACTGATAATAGTGATTGGTGTGTTGTTGCTGTGATTATCGCAATTTATTTAATGCGAAGAAAAAAAAATGATTCGAGAATGGCCGACGCTATTTAAAATAAAGTTATTTTCAAAAGTATGGATTCAAAATTATATTTTTCTTTGTTGTTTTAACACTTTTTGTTCAGGCATCATTATCCTTATTTCTTTCCCGCAGCTTTTTGTGCTCCTGCTTCACTTGATTTAGCATGTTCTATTCAGCAAATATGGCATTTTGTTAGCCAAATCAGTTTGTCTCCATTATATTTTGAAATGCTTTTTTTCAATTCAGACATCCTTAAAAAAATAAATTAATATTTTGAAATGGCATACTTTTCAGAATGTTTTTAATTTCTTCCTATGCACAGAATTTGTAAAATCGTTATATAGTCATACCGTTTTATTTTAACTGGTTCTTTTGCAAAAATGCCCCTTTAAAAATTTATAAAAAATTTTATCCATGCATTTCAACGGAAGAGCCATACTGCATTCATTCTATGCATTTTTTAAGAGTGACTCCCAAGAAGCAGCTCCAGAGCAGCAGCACACAGCAGAGGAGCAAAAATCCTCAGTATCAATAGAAAACAACAATGAAATAAGTCTTGATTATACCGAAGCTAGCAATGCATGGTACAAGAATTATTTTAAAATCGTGAAAGAAGATTGTGAAGAAAATTATAACTATTTAACAAGATCGATTGAAGAGAAAGTTCAAATGTTACCATGTAGTTTTATTACTGCAGAAAACTTTAAACTAAGTGATGCCACACACTTTGCAATAAAGGAGGTTAAAAATACTGAAGAGAATGCCTTGTGTGACGCAAGTGAGCATGTAAAAGTTCTTCTTGAAATAATGATAGTTTTGGAGCACATTTTTAGGCGTTATAACGAAGAGTATGATGAAAATACTATGAAATTATCAACGACAAATAAAAAATTAGCAAAACTTTCACAGGAGGAAATAGAAACACTTGAGTTATCTAAAAATGAATTAAAGCGCCAAGAAAATATTAAGAATAGTATTAATGAAGAGCAAAAAAGGGTAGTTTCTCAAAATTCCCATATATCTAATATGCTCTTTAGCATAAATGAACTAATGAAAAAAATAGTAACATTTGTCAGTGACGAATTCTATAAATCCAAAAAAGATTCTGCTCGTGAATTCCTTTTTTTCCCACAAAACATACGTATTGACTATGAAGGAGCAATGGGGTTCTTATTAGCCCAAGACAAGTATCAATGTTTTATAGAAGAGAATTTGCAGCACGATAATAGAGAGGATAGTCAATCTGAACATATCAAAAGCACTACATCAGCTTTTGCCAGAGTGGATGCTGATAAGCATATGGAAATGGAGAGAGAAGTAGAATCCCCGATTGTAACTGCTCCACCGGTGGATGATGATTCACAAGAAAAGCAAACACCAAGCGATCCACCAGTATTTACTGATTTAAAAAAAGGGAAAATACCAAAAAAACCTGAACCGACCAAAATAAAGCCAACAGACGAAACAGAGGATCCTATTCAAGACATAAATAACCATGAGGAGGAAGCAATTAAGGCAAATAATTATGCCAAATTCCAGGAGCTCGCCAAGCAAATATCAGAAATACTCGAGGATGGAATAAGCGAGCTTGCTGAGATAAATAAAATGGAGGAAAATGAGGCACTGAAACAAAGCATGGAAAAGCTAAAACAGAAGATCAATGAGCGTCTTAAAACTTCTCCAAATGACGAGACTCTTAAAAAGCATCTTGAAGGCCTTCAGAAGAATTCAGCTACCTTTAAGGATTATTTGGAGAAAATTAAGTCAATGGATATCTTTGCTAAAGGAGCAAAACGCAGCTTGGAAAAGTATCAAACAGAATTTGACAATGGAACTATTTACAATGTGGTTTTGAACAACATGAATGGGCTGAAAGATAGTATTGAGGCAAGACTCTGTAGTGCTGCTATTGCAGATATAAGAAGTAATTTATGTAAATGTAAGGAACATTACACTAAATTAGCATCAGAATTAGAAAAGAAAATACCTGAAGATAAAAATAAGCCTTCTTTTATGGGTAGAGTCTATAATCATAAGGGAAAGATAGTGATAGGAATAACAGCTATAATAATAGTAATTGCTGTAGTTATTATGGTAAGAAGCAAAGGTTTTGCATTACCAGAAGCAGCCATTTAAAATAAATTATCAATTAAATTTGTCGTTTTTAAGCTTATTTATTGAATCCAACGGTTAGATATAGAGGAATAATTTATACTTAGTTTTTGTTAAGATCTGAAGCCTTGTGTTCTTCAGCTCCTCCTCGATAAGGGCTGCTTGTTTAAAGAACTCTAAAATCCCTTTTAGTGGAATTGATAAAAACTATGATCATTTAAAATCATGGGTATTTAATTAAATATAACTTTCAACAAAAACTATATTTTTGTTATCCCTTTTAATGAACTTGATTAAAACTATATTTTCATTGCCTAACACTATTCTTTTCTTTTAATTTTAATTTTAAAGACATAAATGAACTACCGCATAAATGCAATATGAAATGCCAAGTAGGATACTATAAGAGAACATTTAAAAGCTGAAAATAGATTATAAAACTTGCTAATACTATTTACGTATTATCCTGTAAGCATGGCACATAATCGTTTGAAAAATATTGAAATGGAATTATCGTCTTCAAATATAAGCGAATATTCTTATAGTGAAGCCCCTTTAAAATAATTTTAAAAATTTTGCCCATGATGTTCAGCGGTATCAATATGATGCAATTGATGACTGCAGTCATCAACTGCAAACAGCAAGAAAAGACCACTGGATCAACTAAACATACCGCTGAGATAACTCTACATGATAACAAAGGAGGAATTATAAGCTATGATGAAAATTTTAAAACCATAAGAAATGGCTGTAAAGAAAATGATAAATTTTTAACGAATTATCGCCATGCATCAGATAGTAATTTTAATATCACCGCAAAAAACTTTAAATTGAAAGATGCAGCAGATTATGCAATCGAAGAAATTAAAAAAGCCGAGGGGAAAAGCTTGCCTGATGCAAGAGAGCATGTAAAAGCTCTTATTGAAATAATGGCTGTATTGCAGTATATGCTTTTTCTGAATAAAAATGAGTGTGAAAATATTATTAAAGATGTTGCTGCAGGACGAAGCAACACTATTTCTCAATTGTCTGAAAAACTCAATATGTTTGTTAGCGCAAACAAACTACTGAGCTCTATAGAATCTTTTCTCAGTATCGAGTTCAGCCGAGCAAAAAGTTATTCTGCTCGTAAAATACTCTTTTTCCCACAAACTCTGCGCTTTGACTATGCAGGGGCCTTAAAGTACTTGCTAACCGCAGACAAATATAAAAGTTTTGTAGAGGGGGATGTGGATCTCAAAGATTTAGATGATCAAGAAGCTGATAATGATAGTATGGGTGTATCAGATGAAAATTCAGATAATGATAAAGATAACGAGGAGAACAGCGAAAATAATAACAAGAGAAATCAAGTTGACCTTGAAGAATGCCGGGATCTTTTCAGGCAACTGTCAAAATCCTTTGAGAAAGCAAAAGACAGGATTATAGAGCTAAATGACGTGGAAGAGTTAATGACGCAGAGAAAAAAACTGAACAAAGTAATGATGGATTTGGCGAAGCAAAGAAAATCGCCAGGAATCAATGAGATTGTTTTGGATTATCAAGTTCGTGTTAGAAAATGTGCCGAGGCCTTTAATGGCTGTATTAATGACATTGAGCAGATGAATAAGTTGATTTCTGAAGCAGAATCTAAGATTACAGATTATAAGAATAGATTGGACACGGATACAGATTATGATGTGATTTTTAACGAAATGAATGAAGTGAAGGATAATATTAAAAAAGTTATTTTGGATAAAGCAGGGCCAACAAAAATATCTATAGAAAAGGCTAATTATATATACAAGAAAATAAGAGACGAGGTTAATGACTTAAAAATAGAAAATGGAGATATCGATCTCACTATTACAGATAAAGTAAACGAGCACATAGGAATGATATTAATAGTAACACTAGCTATATTTATAGTGTGTGCTGTGATTATTATAAAGGCACGCAAATAACGCCGAGCAGAAGAAGAGGCATACGTTTAGTTTCATTATAAACTTCAATATAAATTTCAATATAAATGTTAGATATAAATGTTAGATATAAATTTCAATATAAATGTTAGATATTTATATTTCATGCCCCTATTGTTAATAAAAAACGTTAGCCTAGGTATTTTATTTTTATTTAAAATCACATTTCTCTTTTTATTTTGTCTTCAACCATTTTATACCATACTTCTACTGTGTCTCCATAGACCTCCTCGTTTATTCTGCGCAGCCTTATGTTCTCCTGCTCCATGCGCTTGAGCACCTCCTCCTCAATAAACATCGCATGCTCATAGTCCCTGTCTGTTTCTGCGTTATCCAGCAGCTCCAGTTTGTTCTTTAGAATATTATTCTGATCATCAAGCTGTTCCAATTTAAGCTTATTTTTGGCTAATTCCTCCTTTAAAGACAGATTTTCAAGTTTAAGGAACAGATTCTCCATAGAAAAGGCAGCGGGAGTCTTTCCGGTGGCCCATCCACGCAGAAGAATCTCATCAATCTCCGCTGTTCTTGTGCCTTCCTTTTTGAAGGCGTACAGCAGGGCTGCTTCATTCATCGAGAGGCTTCCCTCCAGCTCATAGTACATTTTAATGGAATTTATAAGATCATCATCACTTGCATCAGACTCAGAGTTCTGATATTTTGTAGCGCTTATTTCCATTGATCTTCTGAGAATATTTAGTTCCTTGTTTGTTGCACTACCGCCATTATAAATTTTATTTAGGGCTCCATCAGCATCCATTTTGAGGGTTAAACAAACATCTAATTTGATGCAAAGTATAAATTTCATTTAAAATAGGATGTATTAACCTTAAAAACTTAAAAAAGCTTTAATGTTGTTGTTGAAATAGAAATTTACTTAAAATTTTTTATAAATAAAAATGGGAATAAAAAAAATAATATGAAGCTTTAATGTTGTTGTTGAAATAGAAATTTACTTAAAAAGGTTTATTCTTAAAACAAGGATAAAAAGTAATATGAAGCTTTAATGTTGTTGTTGAAATAGAAATTTACTTAAAATTTTTTATTCTTAAAAATAAGGATAAAAAATAATATGAAGCTTTAATGTTTATCGTTATAAATATGCTCTTTTTGCTTTTAGTACTGAACGCTGCACCAGGAGCCTGCTCTTAATATCCTCCCATTTGGGCACATTCTCCTTTTCTATCTTGCAAATCAAACTCTCCAGGTATTTCACTCCATCGCTGAATTCCTGTTTGTCCCCTTCCTTGACAATGAGCATTGCTCTATTTTTCAGCTTTTCGATTCTCTTGTTTATCTCTGCAGCCCTGTCATTAGCTGCACTTATCCCCCTGTTTATTTCTTCTCTTTTATCACTGATAAATCTCTCCCTCTCTTTGAACGATGCCTGTTTTTCAAGCACCTCATCCGCCAGCATGCTGCATCTTTCTATATTTTGGAGCAAATTCACATATTCTTCTTCGATTTCACTATTCTCGATGTAGTCAGGCACAGTAACTTCCTCAACCATACTGCACTCAACAGCATTAAATGTTTTGTGTGCCTCAGATGTGCTTTTTATTTCCTTCTCTTCTTTTTCTATAAAATAAATTCTGCTGTCACTTAGTGCTACTATTTTTGAATCACTAGCAGTGATATTCATTTTGAAAAGGCTGTTTATTCTCTCGCTCAAAACAAGCATCGGTGCCTTTCCGATTTCCACCAGATTTTTATCACACCAATAGCCGCACTGGAATGCCACTTGCTCACACTCCTTTAGGCTTGCGCTGTACGAGTACTTTAGGCCCAGTCTTTCTCCCACAATTTCGTGTTTCTCAAAACCTGAGTCATTTCCTAAAATAATGTATTCTTTATCAGTTTCATTTATAGAATCTATAGACTTATGTTCTGCTGTGGATTTATGTTCTGCGATAGACTTATGTTCTGCTGTGGATTTGTTAGTACATTGCATTGCTACAGGGCTTATTAGGCTGAGGGTATCAAAAATATTCAATATTCTTACTATTTTATTTGCTCCGGTTAGAATGTAGGAGTAGTTTCCACTGCATGTAATATCCTTAATAGTCTGCGAATTTTCACTCATATTTTGGATATGTCTGCTGATTGCACTGTTATTTATGTTAATGGGAGTGCGTAAAGTTTCCTCTGAGAAAATCTGTACAGAGCTGCCGTATATAAAAATTAAGCCCTGGCTGAATGCTTTTATCATGTTCGGAACCGACTCAAGGGGCAGCGAGTGGGTCTGTGCAAGAGAGTTCTCTGTCTGTCTGTATATGTTCAGTGTGGAATCATTTACAATAGCAACTCTGCTAAGTTTCTTTTCGGAGTGCTTTGAGCCGGTGGTAAATACACACATGCCTGTGGTGCTCTTGCATGGAAACAGCGAATATGTCCTGTTCTCATCGATTCGCAAGACATAGAGATAGTCCTTGTATACAAAGTAGCATCTGTCGTTGAGCCACAGGCACATCTTGGTGTTGGGAATTGAATGGCCTTTGAAAGAAATTTTCATGAGGGTAAAGAAAAATAGAAAATGTTCTCTCATTACAAAAATGTACTTCAAGATGAAATAAATGTTTTACTAATCGTGCAAATAAATATATTTTAAAGTATCCAGATCTTCGTACAGTTCATCAAAGTATCTTTGGCTATTTCCAAAAATAAGGCTTGCATCACATAAATACCATTCCGTGGTATATTTATCGATTTTTCGAAGATAAGTAAGCCGTACTTCTTTTAGCTTTCGCTTTTTTATTTTTGTTTCATTTTTAAAGAAGAGATTCAATTCTTCAATTTTTTCAAGTGACTTTGCAGCTAATAGCAGGATGGATATGGCGCTCGAGATCATTTCATTATTTTTCTTACTCTTGGCATCCTCAATGGCCTTTTTGAGATCATTTTTACAGCTGAAGGAGTTCTTTTGTAGATGCTTTTCTAGATTCTTTTCTAGATTCTTTTGCAGCTTTATTATGTGCTCACTCGAATGCAGATTTTTGGCACAGATATTGTTGACCACATCAAGGGCCTTGTGAGCAAGCTGTGAAGCAAAGAATTCATGTATATACTGTATTTTGGCTATAAAATTGCTGTCTTCATCATGGTTGCAATTTTGCACTTTTTTTACCCGGCCAGGGTCATTGAATCTCGTAATAACTGAGTTGGTGCTTGTGAATCCAGCTGCAAATACCATTTCTAAAAGAAACAATTTCATGAAGGACAAATTTTTTATGATTTTTTTAATTTAAAATTTTAACGATATTTTTTGTGTGCAAACCCCGATAAAGCGTATTTTCTTATAGAAGCAATTGCTAACGACTGAATTAAAAGGCATTTAATGCCATGAAGATAAAAATACAATATGATTATGGCTTGTTTCACTATCTGGGATGGCGAAAAGCTATATTTTTAGATAGAGTTTCTGCATGGATCAAAGCACATCAGAGAAGTCTTATGCGTACCATTGCGTAGGCACGAAACAATAAGTGAAATATAACTTTGTCCATTTTACTTATAATATTTGCTTTTGGTTTTACTAACCAATCATTTTAAAGGGGAAATCCATTTTTAAAAATCAAAGGTTAAAATGGACACCAATAAATGATGTGCAGTACTGGATACTCGCCACTACCGCAGTTCATTAAAAAAGTGAAAATATCTTAGTATTTTCTGATGGCACAACTTGCAATACAGATTTTTAACTTACATTTCTAAATGCATTTCCTCCTTTAAACTTTTATTTTATTGGCTATTAATATTTTAAAAAATCACCCACTCATGTTATTCATGGGAATTGGCTTGATACCAGCACTATTAACATACTGCAAATGCGCATTTAGGCCTGATAAAGAAACGTATACAAGCCCCAGATCCTTTTTAAAAGCCACCGACAGTAGAGTAGAAAATGAAGCATACAATACTTTTATACAAAATCTGGAAGACGCATGTAAAGCTAATGATGAGTTGATAGAAAAGATAGATGATAAGGATTCTTATGAGTTATACGATCTTGGTATGCTTACATACGACTCTTTTGAACTAGTAGCTGCTGTTGAAAGAGCAATCTTGACTTGCAAGAATAGCAACAATTCTACTATTATTTCTGTTCATTTAGAACCTCTCGCTCATATTCCTGTGATTTTAGATCACCTGTTCAAAAAGACGCATTCAATTTTTCAAAAAGAAGTGCTAGAACAAAGGCACTTAAAAAAACTTTGCAGAGATAATAAAAATCCAGCGCTATGCAATAATGAATATTCTGCAATACAAGACAGAGAAAAAACCTGTGGTGCTAGGATTAAAAACATAGATAAGGTATTCAGTGCACTAGTGAATATCAACAAACTTATGCATAAGACAATAGAAACAATTAGAAAAAGTATAATCAGTTTAAAATCAGAAGACATGGATTGGTTCTATTCAAATGTTATTGAAAAAGCCGGCAATTATGACTCGGCGCTAAAATTTTTGAAAAACTCCATATATAAAGACTATTATTGCCCAGCTATATTTAGAAAACGAAAAACTTCTTATTATTATGAATCTGCTCACTTTGATACCGAAAAAGGTACTAATTTATCAAAAAATAAAAGCCAAATATTAAGTTTAAACAAAAAACATCATATGATTAATTTTAAGGCCGAGCAACTAAAAGCTTTAAAAATATTTACTAATACTATAAAAGTGATGAACGAAGGCAAAAATGCTATTCTTCAAGATTTTCAGTGTGCCAGAAACTTTGAAAAAATACCATCAGATGAAGACATAGTTTGGAATAAGATTAATATTACAAAAGCACTCAAGTCTGCAGCCGACTCAGTTGAAAGTGGAACTACTTCATTTGATTCACATTTAAGCTCGCTTTGCCACATGGCTGTTGTTTTAAACATGCAATTCAAAGATCATAAAACTTTTCTTGGGGTTCAAATCAATCAAACAATAGTAAAAGAAAAACAATGTGCTAGCGCCAAAGAGTATATAGAAAACGAGGAAAATCAAAAGGATAACAGCGAATCAGGCAAGAGGCTTTTCAATAACAAAAAGAATGTGTATGAAAATATATCAGAAGAACTGCCAATATTCCAAAAGCATGGTAAGTTATAGTATAGCTTTTTGTATAGAATTCACAAGCTTAGTAAAAACATTGAAGATTTTATCAATGATCATTTACAAGATACAAATCAGCCTGCTGTCTATTATTCTCAGTTAGCGCAGCTTTTACAAAGTGATGATGCAGCCAAATCATACAGCGAGCTAAAAAAGATTTCTTTTTGAAAACGCCATATTCAGTTACAGAACTATATCTAACACACCCCATGAAATCAACACAACTTACTCAACTACTATTGAATATATTAGTATCACGCAGCAAGAAGACTTTATTACAAAAACAGTGCCATGCAGGCATATTTATAAGGATAACTCGATAGACTTATGATCTGGTAAGTATATGATGAAATATAGTCTATATAAACTAAACAATCGAATGAAGAAATAAACAGCTTTGCTTTTATAACGAAAACAAAGATTTATATTTCAAATAGAGATTGGGAGCAGTTTTAAATGGCATGACAAAGGCTTTTAGAGGATATACAATTTTTATAGAAATATCCGGATAAGTTAACAAACCAATGTGCTTATAGTTATGAACAGACTTAAATAAAGAATTTAAAAAATCTTTTTTATTGATTTAATACTGATGAATAGCACCTTTAATCATGTTATCATGCTATTGATTAAATACAACCTCATATTTATCCTCGTTGGCCAACAACTCATTTGATATTTTAAATTTTATCCCTGTTTCTTCATACAATGGCCTTAAATAGCACCTAAAATAAGAGACTATTAAATAGAGCGGGCTAAATGTATCTCTGCCGCCATTGGCATCCAAAAACTCTATTATTCCTTCATATGCTTCAGATAAATCATACAGAATCTTTTCAATTGTTAAATTACCAAGATCTTCTCGATCACCGCTGATTTCTGGCTCAGACAGCAGTCCATTTAGGGAGCAGTAGATATGGTCAATCTTTTCATAATCATTTTCTTCTGCTGCCCTTAAAAGTGCTATAAAATCAGTCTTTTCTTTATAGTAAGTAAAGGCTAGTCCACAGAGCCGCTTTGCAAAAACAGCAAGCATATTACTGACCTCTAAGCCATGCTTAACTGCATCTATCAGCTTAAACCTCAGCGCAGTCCTGATATTTTCGTCTAAGTCTTTAATGTTGTTGGCGCGGCGTACTAAGGAAATTATTTGCTCTACCTGTTTTACATCCACCTGTTTTACATCTGTAGCGCTGCGTTTTTTCATTTCATTTAGAAAAGCAATCGAACTGCTTTGCAGGATTTTAAAGAGTTTTGCAGAAATGAACTCAGCATGCTCATAGACCGCTTCATATTCAGTAAATCTCTTCAAGCATGCAATTAGTGTCTCTATTGTATCCTTACTGAATTTTCTCTTGTTTACTACAAAGTCGCTTCTTAACTTCTTGCAGCCAAAATTCTTGAAAGTAATTTCACCTTCTTTCTCCTGAATGAAGGAAACACTTGTTTTAGTTTTCAGTTCGCTTATAGCTGGTTTTAAACTAGGGTTTTTATTTGCACTGGGATTTTCATCCGGTGTTCCTTCTCTTTGAGGCTGGTTTAAATCGCTATTTGTCTTGTCTCTCTTTTTGTTCTCGTTCTGTATGTGCTCTAGCATCTCCATGAACATGTTTTTATTAAACTCTTCTCTTTTTGTTGGACTGACGAGCTGCTCAGAGGACCTTTTATCGAGGTGTATGCTGGCTATCTGTTCTATCCGCAGAGAGAACCGGCGAAAGCTTTCTTCATAATCTCCTGGTGGCTGCAGCTTCTTTCCGCTGCTACTGGGAGCGCATCTTACTACTATGAACACGCCTGCAAGCCAGGTCAGCATCATGTATGGGCTTATTAAAAAATTTGAATCAATTTTTAATTATCTGACGCCTTGATTACATATCCATAACAGTTTGGTTAAGTAAAATCTACTTAAAACTATTTATTGATAAATTATTCTTATAAAAATCATTATTATTAATAAAATATCCTTCTTATGACTCTATCTA
>JALPMN010000527.1:0-14985 GCA_024243835.1 Enteropsectra breve | reverse complement strand
CACAGCGGCCACACCTAAAATCCAAATATGTGAGAGATCTTTTACGTATCGTCATATTTAAATTGCATGAAATGCAGAGTGGTATCGCTATATCCCTAACTTCATAGTAGTTCATCAATTGCTCATTAGTTACTACTTTGCCAGTGATAAGTTTTTTGTATAGTTCCTCTCAGTTAATCCATACCATTTAGCTTTTTATAAAATTATAAAAATAAATAGCTTTATAATCATTTTTAATTAATCAAATATAAAATTTTAATGTATCAATAATTAAACTGATCCCGCTGCAATGATCGCGAAGTCTGACCGATTTTATGATTGTTGGAGCATTGCCCTCTGGTGTAAACGCACACAGGATTGCTTCCAAGTTTTCTTCATGCTTTAAACCCTTTAATATAAATTTATTACAACTTTACAAGAAAAAAATTTTTATATTAGCAGAAATAATTTATGATCATTGTCAGGATCTCTAATCCCTTCTTTTTAGAAAATTCTAGAAAAATTTTCACATAAATTTGTTTTTAGGTTAGCAAGGGCATGCCAGGGAAAGACACGAGGGTCATTGCAGCCCAAGAATAATTTATGCGATTTACCTAAATTATATATTGCCCGGGAGGCGTCCATTAACCGGGACGCCTGACAATCATTAATATGAATTAATGATTAAGCTTAAACTATCTTCTGCTAACAATGATGAAAAAGAGAATATAGAACATTTAATTATGCCTTGCTTCCTTTTTAGGGGGGGGGGGTAAAATGAAATACGACCATAGTGCTACAAACTACAGGCTTTTAAAAAAATTTAAAGCTAAATTAGCCCATGGTCATTCAAAGCACATACCAGAAGAATAAAAAATATGCACTAATAAATTGGATCAAGGCCATTTGCCGCCCCCCCCCTCGGGGCGGCAAATGGCCCATAAAAATTTACCTGAGGTAGGACAAAAAAGACCTTAAATAATTACCCCGAGGATACCAAAATGGAGTATATAATTTAACCCAAGGCAAAAAGTAAAGAAGAGATTATTGCTATTTCAGAGGTCTTAACTTATTAAAATCTCACCAAAACTGCGGTAAGTGCAAGAGGCCAATGATCATGAGGAAAAGAGCTATAATTAAAGATGGATATCAATGAGTTTGTCGAAATGCAGCTTGCTCTAGTTACAAAACAACTTTGAGTATAAGAGCTGGCAGCTTTTTTGAACAGTTTAGTATATCTTTGGTTGACGTGTATTTGATTGTCTTTGGCAGGGCGACTGACAAGCAGAACTGTAGCTTGCTGAGAGATTTTCATTTTAAGAAAAATACTGTTAAGAAAATTTATAAAATATTGAGGGAGCTGGAAGCAGATACTTTGTCAGTGTAGAGCTGGATAGCTCTGAGTAATAAAACTTTACGAAACAAGTTTCAAACAAGATATAAATTTAGTTTAAAATAAATAACTATTGGTTTCTTCAAAAAGGTTAACGAGTATGAACGGCCCGGCATACCCAAGAATGAAGCAAAGGCTTCATATATTGCATCTCAAGCGGGCTGCCCGTAAACTCGCCGGCCGGCGAGTTTACGGAAAATCTAAAATAATAAAAACAGAGTTTGTCAAGCAAGCTAAATATATTTGACATAATAAAAGATCGTTTCATATACGGAAGCTGATAAACTCGCCTGAAGGCACGTTTATCAGCCACAAACTTTAAAGCAAAAAATAAACTCGGCAAAAAATCAAGAATGTATTAATCAATATTAAAAGAACTCACAATCAAAGCGAACTCACTTTCATCTAAGATTAAACAGTATGGCTTAAATAAAATCCTAAACCTTAAAAAATAACAGAAAAATAGTACTAATTTAACGAACTAACTAACTAATAAAAGAATAACTGTACAGTTTTTGATCTCTAAATATTAGGTAACATTCTTAAAATTTTATTGTCGGCGATATATTTCTCACCTAAGTAGGTATAAATAATTCCTCTATATTTAACCCATGGATTCAATAAATAATCTTAAAAACGACATTTATATTAAAACTTTTTGAAATTAATTTATTCTTGTGGCTCTTCTTCAAGGAATTCCCATTTATATAAATCAGCTACTATTTCCAAAAATATTTCTATACTAAAGTATTTTCGTTCCGTGCACAATATATAAAGCTTTTCTTCTTTGAGCAAATTAGTATCAGCAAGCCTAAAATTACCAGCCTTAGCTCTTACCAAGTTGAGCCTATCAATTTCCTCTTCTTGTTGTATTTTAGTGATTAAATGTGCAATATTGGGATGAGACGCCATATTTCTTGTATTGAATGATCTGTGCCATGCTTCGATCATATTTGTTGTACGTGGTATTTTACCTAGAATTCTCGCACTAATATTCCAAAATTCAACGGCGACCCTTGGTGATGTGTATACTCCGTCACTATTAACAAATCCCAGATAGGTTCTTTCTAGATACTCACAAAAAGGTATCAGCCTCTCATTGTCAAGTGCATTAGTTAATGCTTTGACATGCGCATAACCGTCAGAAACTCGTAAAAATGGTAAAGCTAAGACTTTTCGGAAAAACCGCGATAACTATTATCATGCTCATACAATGCAACAAGACCACGAGCTTGAATTTTCCGCCATATACTCTGGCCAAAATAGAAGTGGCATCCATTTATCTTGGCAGAAGAAAAACAGTGTTAGAGTCCATTGATTAAACTCCTTTCAAAGTCACATACTATATTGGCAGGATTAAAGTTAACCTGCTCTTTTAGTACATTAAATGCTTCTAAGTAACTTTCTTCTCTTTTGTTAGAAAGTATAATATAGACAAGAGGGTATGCTCGTCCAAATAAGATTCCATTGAAAGACAAGAGCTGGGTAAAGTCTCTTGGGACAACTTTAAAAGTCCCATCGACCAGCACAGTGTCACATTTTAAAATAAATTCTTTTTTGGGATCTAGTTCGTGATCTGACCGGTTTCGGTCAGATCGCGAACTAGATCCCTTTTTTGAACTCGGTATAAAATATGAGTATCTTGTCATATCTGATGAATTGATTGCCCCACATATCAATTTTTAAAACATCAGGAATATCTATGTACTCCGACCGCGGAATATTAAAGAGGGCACGATTTCTTTGCCTTATCAATGTATCATTCAAGTAATCATAACTTGGGACATTATGCAAAACCTCTTCATTTAAATTACTAGTTGCTCTAGTAATTATGACAGAAGCTGGCTCAGATGTTTCAACAGCTCTTTGTTTCAAATCATGCATAAACTTCAGCTTTCTATTAACAGCTTCATTTGGTGCATGATTATGAACAGTGCTATCCAATATCTGAGTATTTCTGGCTAGCAGATATCCTCTGCATCTCCAATGATTTATATCACCATCACTGGGATCAAAATTATAAGCAAAGCCATCATGTAATAACATTGGCTTGTTTCTCTGGCTCTTGATAAATTCCATGTGGAAAGTAAAAATTCTTATTAAAAATACAGGTAAATAGGAAGATAAATAAAATATTTCTCTTTTTCGTAAAATTTTTTATTTTTTTTCAAGATTTTTGACGAGTTTACGGAAAATTTTACTTCCAGCGAGTTTAAGAGAACTGCTTTATTCATCATAGAAGGTGAAGAGAAGTTTGACAAACTTACTATAAGAAGCAAAATGACCATGGTGGCCAAACTAGGTGATCTACAGTTTCAAGACTGGTCTTATGACCTGGGAGCAGAGGGTCTGTTGCCTAGCACATAGGACGGTTTCAAGGAGAAAGTTATTGAGTATTGCACAGGAACAGGAATCGAAGAGCAGAGAAAATTTCGAGACGAAACCTGGTGCGAATATATTACTCGGCTAAAGGAATGGGCCGAGGGAAAGAAATACACTGAAGAGGCAGTGTGGAAGAAGTTGAGAGCAGAGAGCGCGCCAAGAGACATTAGAATGCTTTTCTTTATGGAAGACAGGAGTTTGGACGAGCTAATAAAACTAATAAGAGAATGGGACTAAGGATACAGGGCCCACAAGATAATCACAGGAGAAGAAAGAGAACTGAGGGCAAAGAGGAATAATAGTGCCAGACAGTTAGTATGCTATGGATGTGGCAAGATGGGCCACAGGAAAAATGAATGCCAGTCCGAAAGACGGGCACATGACAGGTCACAGGACATAATAAACACAATCCAAGAAGATCACAAAAACAAAGTGGACAGGGATGAAATAAAAATAAAAGGTTCAAAATATTTAGCACTGTTTGATACGGGATCAAGTATATCTCTTACTAATGAAAGAGTTCTAAGAGAGTTACAGCTCAATTCGAAAAGAATGGATAGCCCAAAGCGGTTCACACTGATAAACGGAAATTATCTATTCATTTACCAGATGATTAAGATTTAAATTGACTATCAAGGGAAAAGAGTTATGACTGATCTTGGCGTCATAGATAGTGCAGCAAGCGAAGATGCTTTATTAGGCAACGAAGCAGTAAAGCAGTTAAGGTATGGCAGAAAAGAAATACCAATACAGTGTAAGATAGGCACAGGAAATGAGAGGCCAATACAATGGAGTCGGCCGATACGAAGTATAAAAGACAGAGAAGAATTTTAGACGCTAGAAGGAGATCTAGAAGGGAAAGGAATCATAGAACTAAGTATATACGAATGGCTTAACCCGGTTGTCTTAACGAGAAAGAAATCGGGCGCACTAAGATTTTGTTTGGTTTTTCTCAGACTGAATGATCTAGTAGTGTTAGATCCGTACTAAATACCAAGTATAAACAAACTGATGAGTGCACTGAGGAGAAGAGATGGTTCAGCGTATTAGATCTTAAAGATAGGTTTTTTTCCAGATTGATGTCTCAGAGAGGGATAAGGAAAAGACAACATTTTTCACGGGAGAGAGGCTAATGCAATTTAGAAAGATGCCACAAGGGTTCAAAGATAGTCCCGCAATTTTTCAGAGAGCAATGACAAGGAGGATGGGACTGATTGTGGCGTTTTTTATATAAAAGGAAAATTTTTATTTTTTTGCCCTTAAAATGGCTTATAGAGATGACCAGCTCATGCAATTGTATGAGAGCACTCTGGATGCTGCCAGTAAAGCATGCCCAAGCTGCGGAAAGGTGGTTATATTGTGCAAGGGAAGCAACCATCTTCTTCGGTGCCACAAAAAGTGGTGCCAGGCAAGTTGGAGTCTGCTAGAGGGGACACCCTTCTCCCACACAAAATTACTTATAATGACACTTCAAAGGATTCTGCAGATGTGGGTAGCAAAAATAAAACTGGCAGCGATTTCAGAGATAACTGGCGTAGATCGTAAGTCTATCGGACGCTGCATTAAGAAAATGCATAGGAGGGTAAGCAGGCGGTATTATGCTTCCATTCCAATGATCGGCGGGCTGGCGTAGTGGTGGAAATTTACGAATCAAAGTTTGGAAAGGTCAAGTATCACAGGGGGCACAGGGTAGAAGGTGTTTGGGTCTTCGGGATGGTCGAGAGAACACCCGAAGGAAGGATTGTTTTTATAAAGATAGAGGATCGCAAGAGACCTATTCTTGAGATGCTGTTGCTCAAATATGTGCATCCAGAGTCAATCATTCATAGTGATTGCTGGAAAGCATATAGCAATTTGTGTGCTCTTTTCGCAGAGCATCGTACAGTGAATCATTCACTGCACGTTGTTGACCCTGAAACATTAGTGCACACTAATGGAATTGAGGGCAACTGGTCCGGGGTAAAAGGGCAAGTATCTAATACTCACAGGACCAAAGAGTATGTAGATTTATATTTTATTAGATATATGATAAGAAGAAACTCTCCTGGTAGTGCTCTCGAAAGTTTATTAAATTTAATTATGTATTAAAGTGTTATTTTTGTCTTTTTTCTTATATTTTAAGTGTTTTTATTGCAATTTTTGGACCAATTCCACCATTCCGTGAAAAAATAGGCCCAGAGAAAAAATTAAAATTTTTACCCTTAAAATGGTTTTTTTTGAGTAAGGAAGAAGCTGAAAGAAAGCTAGAGGAACTGAAAGAAACATTAAAGAGAAGAGCATGCCTTCGGTGCGGCTCAAAAACAAAGATGCACAATGCGAGGGATTTGATCTTAAGTTGTACCTGGAAGCAATGTCAGCTGAGATTTAGTATTTTCAATAATATCATATTGGAATATGCTCAATGCAGCAAGACTTTAATTTTGCAGGTACTGTCGTTATGGTGTGAAGGAGTTAATCCCTTTCTTATTTCGAGGCTCTTGCAAGTAAATAAGAAGCTAGTATCATTGGTTCTACGAAAATTATACAATTGTAAGCTATTGGATAGGTATTACAGAAAAATAGCTGTAATGGGAGGCAATGAAGTTATTGTAGAGGCAGATGAGTCAAAGTTTGGGAAGAAAAAATATCACAAAGGCCACAAAGTTGAAGGCGTTTGGATTTTTGGATTTGTGGAAAAAACACTCAAAAGAAAATTGTATTTATTTCAGGTAAAAAATAGGAAAAAAGAAACTTTAATGCCATTAATGATCACTTACATCGATAAAAATTCTATAATTAGGACTGATTGTTGGAAAGGCTATGCTGATGTGAGCAAGCATTTTAAAAAACATCAGACAGTAAATCATTCGAGGCACTACAAAGATCCAGAGACAGGCGTGCACACCAACACAATAGAGGGAAATTGGTCTCCCTTGAAAAGTGCGGTTCCTGTGCGATGTAGAACCAAAAAGCTGATCGACATTTATTTATTGAGAAAAATGGTAGAAAGAAATAAAGAGGGTGATACTTTGGAATATCTATTAAATTAAAGATTTAAGTTAGTTTTTTTACCCTTATTTTTTGTTTTTCATACAAAGACACCACCTGTGGATGAAGTCCACAGGTGGTGTCTTTGTATACAAAACCATTTTAAGGGTAAAAATTTTAATTTTTTCTCTGGGCCTGTTTTCTCACGGAATGGTGGATTTTAGCCGATTGACTATTACACGCGTTATGGATGGATTAAAAAATTAGAAAATAAAAATACACTAAACATCATTAAATTCGTCTAGTCATGCCTGGACAAGAATTTATCACAGACAAAAACAATAATTGTCGCCGTTTTTAAAAGCCCCCCCGTTTTTAAGTGTCCCCCCTGGCCTTTTTTTAAAAAAGGCACTTATAATTTAATTATTTAAATTCTACTATTATCTAATACTTCTTTTTTTATAATGTAATTTCTTTTTCTTTTTTTATGCTGCTTATCACCTGAAGTATAATCTGAGCTCGCTGCTTTGTTGAAATGCTATTTCATAATAAGGGTTACTATTTCATTTTTTATTTATAGTTATTTTTGGCGGGAAAACAGTTTTCATCTGCATTTCCCAGCCTTTTTAATTATTTTGTATCAAAATAAATATTTTTCGTGTATTTTTGTTTTTTTCTTAGTTTTCCCGCGCAAAATTTTCAAATAAACAAAAACATGAATATTTGAAGATCGTGAATAGCTTCTTATAAGTTAGTAGGCTTTTGCACAACTGTGAATAGGGTCTAACACATATATTAAGAAAGTTTAAGGCCTTAAAAGACAATAACCTAGCATTTGCTTAAAAGTGAGCAAAAAACAATTAGAAGGTTTAAAAAACAAATTATTCGTAAAATAATATAGTGTTAAGAGCTTTTTACGCTATAAGCTAGCTTTAAGTCTACTTGTGAACCATTTATTCTCAAATGGTTAAGTATTTTTGCTAAAAAAAATAATTTTAAATCGTTGCTCTTTTGGAATTTTACTGCTGCTAAGTGATATAAGCTGCTTAATGGATCAGTTTAACTTAATTAAGATAGGTAATAAGACCACTTCTTTTCGAATATTCGAAATATTAAGAATTCTAAAAATAGCTAACGAGCACAAAATAAATTAATATTTAGAATTATTTTTATCTACTTATGTTAGCAAAGGAACAAGATTTTTCTTTCTGAATGCTTCTAAGTGCTAAACTTTTATTCTGTTAAATATTTTTGCCCCTAAGAGTTTTAGTACACTGTTAAGCAAGCAAAACTGTTTCTATGACTCAAATGTCCTGTCTGTTTGCAATGGCATACAAGGACATCGAGGCTGCAATATAAGCTAATGTTAGCTTTAACATTGCTTAAAAATCTTACACCAGAAATTAAAAAAGTTTACTTGCTATATTTTTATATTTCAACGCAATTTTTTACCAAAGAATAAGAAATCTGTAGAAAAAGTGTATTAAAACTATTTATTCTTTAATTGGGCAAATACGATCAAGTGTCACATTTTTTAAGGTATTAGTCTCATCATTTAAGTCCTGAATATCAATAAGCCCATTTTCGCTTATAGCTATAATTCTGTAATGCTTTCCATCTGAAATTACATCAAATGGCTTCTGCTTGGTCGCAGAATTAGCATCAAAGTCTTTTTTAAGCAAAACTAGAGAACCAATCTTTAGCCCTGCTCCTGCAATTGTCTTCCAAGTCCGTTTTTTAATAATTTTTTTTTCATATTTTAAACGGTGGTTTTTAACTTCATTTTTTACAGGGGATTTCATGAATAAAAATTTCAATTTCATGAATAAAACTTTAGATTTCAGGAATAAAAATTTAGATTTCACAAATAAAAATTTAGATTTCACAAATAAAACTTTAGATTTCAGGAATAAAAATTTGTAATTTAAAAAATAAAATTCATTAAATATGCTAAAAGGGTATTAAAAAGATTATTTAGGTAACGAGAAGCTGTCGCACTCGCCTCTCTTATAAATAATTACCTTACCCATTAGCTTTTTCTAAATATTGTTATTTTAAACTAAAAATTTATAGAAAAAAAATATATAAGGTATTTGAGCTTAAAAATAATATTTTTAATTTCCCTAAATGCAGCCAAGCTCAAATCTAAGAAAGCAGCGCAAAAAAATAGACTCTTCTATTTTTGAACAAATAAAGCGCTTATATAAGTCAAAAACTAAGCAAGAGCTCGCTGAAATCACCGGCGTAGGAATTAGCGCAATTACTAACTGTATACGCAAGATCGAAACATGTGATGCTGAAGAGGCTTATTTCAGTGCATTATATAAAAAACCTGGTGCAAAGCGAAGAGATAAACGCCTCTTGCACACTGAGATCAGGAATATTGTGGGCAATGATAACTCTTTGACACAAAAAGGTGTCCAAGAAAAGCTATCATTGCCTTTCTCATTACCACAGCTCTCTAGAGAATTTAAAGCAATGGGGCTCAAAAGAAAGAGACTTAAAAAAAGTCTCAAACCTTATTGGCAGTATCGAGCCAAAATGAAAAAAACCAGTTTTGTGCGCGAGTATCAGGTGAAAGATCAAGACCAATCCTCTTTTTAGACGAATCAGGATTCAACTTGCATACTTCTATTAATTATGGATATGCAGAGGCAAACAGAGATCCTGTGCTATACCAGCCAGCTTCGCGAGGAAAAAATGTATCACTTTGTGCTATTATGTCCTGCACTGGCCTGGAGCATTATAAACTAATTAATAGTGCTTACAATACAGATTACTTTGAAGTGTTTTTACAAGAATGTAGAGAAAAAGGTTTATTTAGTAACAATCCAATCTGCATAATGGACAATGCTACTTTTCATAAAAGCGACAGAATAAAAACATTTTTGCAGGCTCAAGGTGTTGAATACATATTTCTTCCCCCTTATTCTCCTGAATTTAACCCAATCGAGAATGTTTTTAGCTCTATTAAAGCACGACTAAATAGAATTAGACCAAGAGCTACTACTATAGCAGAGCTTATGGACAATATTGAGTATATAATCTCAACTTTGGAAGATTTTACTGAATATTACAGACATTTCTGGGAATTTGTTAATTCAGTGCTTAACCGTGAGTTTTAAGAAGTAAATTCTAATAATTAATGCTTAAGCTCTCTAGAGTGTTTTTAATACTTTTTAGCAATATTTAATGAATTTTATTTTTAAAATTACAAATTTTTATTCCTGAAATCTAAAGTTTTATTTGTGAAATCTAAAGTTTTATTCCTGAAATCTAAAGTTTTATTTATGAAATTGAAATTTTTATTCATGAAATTCAAATTTTTATTCATGAAATCCCCTGTATCTCATCACAACTAAAAGGGTCTAAATTTATTATTTCCCTGTCACTAGTTTCGTCTTCAGAAAGCTCTTCAATGTCACCGTGCCTCAGGAAATCTTCTGACAGAGGATTCCCAACCTCTCTTCCAAAAAACAGCCTGATAGGCTTTTTCCCAGTTGCATCATGCTTTTGCCTATTATAAATAGCCACGCACTCCTGCAACAAGCCAATCCACCGATTACCCAGGGACCGCTCTAAAATTAAGGCAGACATCATCCTTTTTAAAGTCTGATTTACCCTTTCGACCTGGCCCTGGGTTTGTGGATGCCTTGGCCTTCCAAATATCCGCCGGATACGTAGAGAATCTGTAAATTCCCTTAGCAAAGAATTCTTAAATTCTTTTCCGTTATCCGTTTGGAGCATTTTTGGCTCTCCAAACAGCAAGAAAGAGGATTCAAAGGCTGTTTTTACCATATGAGCATTTTTTGCCTTTAACGGTACTGAAATCAAATATTTAGAATAAACATCTAAAATATTCAAAATCCAGCAGAAATCATCATTTAGATCTGTGTAAACACGGAGATCTATCAGATCCGCTTGGTACAGCGCGCCCGGTTTAGCCGCATATATAACCTTATTTTCCGGACGCGTCTTAATGCGGAACATCATCTGGCACTCAGAGCAGCGCTCAAGAACACGCTTTATCTCATCCGCAGTCGGAGCATAAATAAACTCACGTGCAGCGGAAGTTAATTTGTCGCGTCTGAGATGCCCGATGCTTTGATGCACACGCATTATCGCCGTGAGTTTATCAGCCTCTTGAAAGGAGCCATAATACTCAAGAAGGCTGTCATCTTCATTTTTCACGAAGAGTTTGGCTTTCTTTTCACAGTAGAAAAATCTACTTGCGAAACGGCGATATGTACGCTTGGCAGCCTTCGAATCCCCTATTCTGCTGGGGTACTGCCCGGACGAGAGGTAGTTGATCAGATCTACGAGCTCAATGTTGCTCGCAATCTCTAGCTGTTTCATGGGGTTTATTTGTTAAAATAATAATTTGTTTGATTTTTGCCTAAAAAATCATGTTTGTGCTAAAACACTGTATATTCATTTTATTTTAACAATGAATTACAAAACTCTGTGGTTTTTAAATTGTAACTTCGTTCCAAAATTAAAAATTTAAACTTCTAATAGATACTCATATTTAATTTTTAAATTTACAGTTGAAGTGATCTTTATTGACCAAAGAATGCTCATTAGAACTTTTATTACCATAAAATATCTAATTATAAATTTCTAGCTTTTAAAAGTATAAAAAAGCATATCCTATAATGTTAGAATACAAGAATTATAACACTATTAAAAGTTTATAAATAAGTATCTATAATATGAGAAACAGCAGCTGCACTAATCGATAAAATATTCGCTGAAAAATAGCCTCGATACTGGAACTCACATTGTCAGTAACAAAGTAAACCCACTTTATAATATAATAGGCAGTTTTAAAGAAGTAAGAGATTAAGAATACAGGGGCTTTTACAGGTGATATATTTCTAGTTAGTTTAGAATTTTTCACAAAAAACTATAAATTAGCCTCGGAAAAGAAGAGTTTGTGAACTACAATGGAAAAAATAAAGATCTGTGCGAAGCATCATTAATAATTGCCTATTTGCTGAAAATTTAAAGTCTTACCCTGCTGCCAACTCACAACTTTTAAAGTAAGAACAAAAAAATAAAGAAGAATTGTGATCGAAAATAGGGTTAAAAAGGTCCTAAGAGAAATCAAAATGCTTGTAATTGGCATTATAACAATATTTGATCTATATAATCATGATGAAAAAGTTAAAGTTCGACATATGTGTAAAACACGCTAAAATTCCGAAAATAAATTGTTTCCAGAGAAACAAAATTAAGATTTTTGATTCCTCTGAAGCTTTATTAGCTATTAAGGAGCCAGAAGCTTAGATTTAATTGATGAATATATGGATATAGTTATAAATACTCGAGATCTTGCTATATTTCTCTGCGATTCAGAACTTTTTTTGCATGTTTCTGGCAATTTTAACTTCTAAACTGAAAAAGTTTTAAGCTAGATGTTTAATTATACATGTAAATTTCACTGAAAAAGAAATGATTGTAGTAGATTGGCCAACACATACCCTAGATTTAATTTATATCAATAAATTCGGGTCGATGTGGACATTACTTCAAAAAGAGGTTCTTAAAAGCATGATCCATTCGATAGCAGAGGTCAATAAAAATGAAATAATAATATAGGGTGATATATCAAGCTTTAAGAATTAATTATTCATGATAAAGATGATCATATACCTTATATCTTCTGTGGTTTCAAGTTTATGGGCTGTTATCTGGCATTCAAAACTTTAATCTGTGTTTTTCAGTATTAAGAATTATATAAAATAGAAATTCAAGTTATACATATGAATGCTCTGCCAATAATATCCTTTTTGAAAAGTTTGAAAATTACATTTTACCTATAAGCAACGTATGTGGTGCTTCTTTTTTTAAAAAAAGGTATGTACTTGATTTCAATTCAACATTACTTGTCTTATCTCAATGTATAACGGCCAAGGGTTGCACGGTAGTCAAAGCGCACTGTTTTCTGCAAAATATTATCAATTATCATAACCTTAAATCTTTGCTTGGAGGAGAACAGCTGTCTCTTTTAGAAATAATTTGATGAAATACTTCATTTAAAGTTAACAAGCTTTAATTTACAATATACCGAAACCATGCTTGTACAATATCATAAACTTTTAAATATACGCTTTTATTGCTTTTATTGTTAATTTCTGCGTCATCTCCTATTTTAATCGATATTTAATATTTTTACTTTTACGTTGCCTGTCCCTTTAAACATATTTTATCTTTTAAAATTTTTTTAATTTTATTTTTTCATGGGGGGGACACTTAAAAACTGAATCATAAAGTCCGCTTGTTTTTTTTGTTAAATTTTATTTTTTTTGCTTGTACATTTGTTAAGGTTAGTTAGTTATAGACGGACACTTAAAAACGGGGGGACACTTAAAAACGGGAACAATAATTACTGACTGTGGAAGAGAATTTGACAATGAACACTTCAAAACATTTTACCATAATAACAATATAGAACATCATAGAGCAACTCCAGAAACTCACAAGGGAAATGGCCGTGTAGAACGCCTTAATAGAACCATCTGGCAAGCGATTAGGAAAAGAATAGTAGAAAAGAAAGACACTAACTTCAGCGATAGTGAGCTACAAGATATAATTCAAAAATATAATCATACGGCACATGCGGGAATCAAAACAAGCCCTAAAACTGCAATGATTTATCCCAATGATGAAAAACTAATACAATGTAATTCAGGAAACTCCAAATATTCAGAAGGTTTTAAAAAACAAAAGAGAGAAACTTTTAAAGAAAATGAAAAAGTCTATGTCAAAAAGAGTGGGCAAGAACTACAATTTAAAAACATCCCAATATATAATATGGAGGGACAAGTGATTAAATGCCTGGAGGAAGACAAATACTTAATAAAATCAAAGGATAAGTTATTTAAAAAAAACCATTCACAACTCGTAAAAATTTACCCTTAAATTTCAATGACAGAAAGTCAAACAAACCACAAGGATATTTTGAGGGGCGATGTTGTGTTAGTATAAATAGTGAATATAATAATTAAATACCCTTTTATGTTATGTTATTCTTCCTACAACAATATACATAACACTGGATTTATATCTTATTAGATATATGATAAGAAGAAACTCTCCCGGTAGTGCTCTCGAAAGCTTATTAAATTTAATTATTTATTAAAGTGTTATTTTTGACTTTTTTATATTTTAAGTGTTTTTATTGCAAATTATTTTTTGGGAAAAAGGTAGACTCAAAATTAACTAAGCATAGAGACATTGTTGTTTGAACTAGTTTAAATATTGCTTTTTCACAGAGGTCGGGCCAGCACACCAGGTGAANGAATTTTCCAATTCACCTGGTGTGCTGGCCCGACCTCTGTGAAAAATTTTGTAAAAATAGGGCAAAAAAATACAAAAATTTCTTTTATGGCAAAAAACGCCACAATCAGTCCCATTGGCCCATAATCTTCTTGGTGAATGTGGTAAATAAGGCCTGAATAGTAATTAGAATCGCTTTCTTCATACTTTAGTTGCAGTAATTTATCGAGAGCTTCGTCTAATAGCGGTACCTGTACAATTTCTTTACATAAATGCGCTGGAATGATAGTTCGCAGTGCCGTTTGTCCATCCGCAAATTTTGGCAGACAAGCGAAAATCACTGACCCATGTCAATACGTCTTCTTCTTAGTTCATTAGTTTTCTGATTGGGTGTCTCGTCTGTACCCCTCCTATGTCGACAGTCGCTTAAATTATCTCTTCGGTTGAGGATACCTTCTGTCGCTGGGTGACATTTGAATTCAAACTGTCATACCCCGTAGGGATATGATGGTACCGTCTAAGAACAGTAAGTAAATAGATTTATTTAAGTTCTCACCTTGGCATCCATGCCCTTCTAGGTTCTCTTTTTTTTAAATATTTTGCCATCACCATTTTTATTACTGACACAGCTTTTTCACGCTATTTCGACAACTCTCAACCCAATTTCGACAAAAATAAATATTAGTCGAAGATATGTAGCATGATTAAAGGTAATTTAATTATTTATATTTAACAACATCCCCCTCCTAAAGCCTTGAATCTGCTACTTTTCTTATTTCTTTTTGATTAGATTTTTTATTCTTAAATAGTCGTATTTGTTCAGTGATAGCATCTTTAAATGTTTCTAAACTATTGTTCCTTGCTAGTTCATTTTTGAGTGTTAAGGATGCCCTTGGACAAATATCATAAGCCAATGCTCTGATAATAGCATCTTCTGAGGCCTTATATTTTTCTAGTTGGGCAGTTTTATTCTTGATGAAATC
>JALPMN010000607.1:0-31581 GCA_024243835.1 Enteropsectra breve | reverse complement strand
TTCTTGAAATCTAAATATTTATTCTTGAAATCTAAACATTTATTTGTGAAATTCAAATTTTTATTAGTGAAATCTAAACATTTATTTATGAAATTCAAATTTTTATTAGTGAAATCCCCTGTAAAAAGATGCGTATGATAAGCTTGGAAGATAGAAGTGCCATATTCAAAACATACGTTAAGATGTGCGGCAACAATGCTTTTCATTAAATTATTATTGAAAGACAGCAATGAAGCATTAGAAAAATGATTATATTTGGTTATTTTAAAAGATACTCGCATATTAAATTTTTCAAGTTATAAATGAATAACATGTACAAATTGGTTTGATAAGGCCTTGTAGTTATATTAAAATGAACATACTTTAATTATGGTTGGCTTTTGACGCTATTCTTAGCGCTGTTATTTGACAGGTCTAATTTATAAGCTAAAAAATCATCGAGTTTACAATAGTGAAGAAAAGCCCAAAGCAGGCGTTCAGCAGACTAAAACCGATTCCATTCCGTCGGCCAATTAAGAATGACGAGAAAAACAGCGAAACTACGGCCGAAACTCTCTTTTCAAGACTCATCTTGGCACAAAGATACATTATGGTTGTATAGACCATTGTGTATTTTGCATTTTCTATCCCCTTTCGCAGGGCCTGGACCTGTTTTATAACAGCATTGCTGTTGTTGTTCAGCACGCCTTTTACAGCGCTCGTTGCTGTGCCAAAAATAAACGAGCTGCCCACTTCGTGTACGAGAGTTGTGTATAATTCTGAAAGTACAATTTTCATGGCCAATAAAATTTATAAATATTTCTTACTGAAGCAGAAGCGTATAAAAATGGTATTTCACAAAGCCAGCAAATTGCTTAATACGTAAAATAAACTTTTAAACACCAGTTCTATTAAACGCATTTATTTCTATCGAAACGTTTTCTTTATCTCTATCTGTAAAAATAATGCAGATAGAGCAGAATAAATGACAGGCTAATGAGAATAATGATTAGAATCCTTCTGAGAATGCTTCCTTTTCCTGCAAAATCATCATTTGCAATGCTATCGTACAGTTCTCCGGTGTTTCCTGTTGTAAGACAAATGCTGTCAATCCGTTCTTCCTGCAGCACCAAATTTTCACTTATGGATCGCTGGATAACACCGATCTTGTGGAGTCGCCGCTGAACGCTTTCATACTCGTTGTGCTGTGTGATCTTCCTGTTTTCCTGCTCCATCAGCAAATCCTGAGTCATTTCTCTGGCTTGGCGCGGTTTTTCCGGCTCTAAATCCTCATTTGCGATGGAGAGCATGTTCTTTTTTCGCTCCAGGTCTTTTCTTATTTGGCGCAGCTGGCTGCTTATAATGTATTTTATTCCCTTGTAGTGCATTTGGATGTCTGAAGTGCCTTCTATTGCAATGCTCTCCAACAAGTCCGATGACTCCTGCTCAATTTTAACCAGCTCTGATTCACAGCTCATAATCTGTGAATATGATGAGCATCCTTGTATTTTCTTTTTCAGAAATACGATATTTGCATAAATTGTGTTGTAGAAGCATTCCTTCTTCTGCGGCCTGGCTTGTGTGTGTTTGCCCTCCAAATAAATACAAAATTCAGAAGTTCTCTCCATGGGTACAATTGAAAGCTTTATTTTCTTAATAACCAAGGCTTTCAGTCCACGAATGCCTTTTAATAAGCATAGAAGAGCCGAGACTTTTTTCTACCCAATATATTTTAAGACTATTTTTCACCAATGCAGTAGCGAATACCCTCTTTAATAAGTACTTGGATGTGAAATGATACACAAATCTCAACTTGATTTAGAATAACAACTTATTTAGGCCACTCATGATAGCCTGACTGATAAAAAATGTATACTTTATATTCTCAACAACTTGCAAATGGAGTGTAGTTGTGACGAACATATTATAGTTAGCACTTGCATTAACCATGCTCTTTATTTTGTATTGTACTGGCACTCTATAGATTTCTTTCCAAATCTTAGTGATTTGCAAAAGTGAAAGAGCATTATCAAATCCGATGAACATTGCTTTTTAATCTTGCTGGATACTACGATCAACATTAAATCGAATGCGAGTTATTTCATATTTGGTATGCTGCAGTATAGCAGTACCCTTTGATTGTGTACCATTACTTGCGTCTAGGAACGCTCATCATCCATCTGATAGATGCTATTGCATTATAAAAAACGTAAACTTATTGAAACACATAGTGTACTCTGAGTCACAATTGTTGATTTGTAATTTATTAAACTTTTCCCAAATTGTTTTTAGAGTATTTTTATATTTGTTTTATCAAAAAACACAAACAATGCTTCTTTTGGGCCTTCCGCAGCGATACTTCGTTGCAAAGATCATCGGATATCTTACGCTCGGTGGCGGAGGCGCATTTATAACCTACAAAGTCCATAAAGGCTCCTATTTCAGAGTGAAATCAGCTCCTGAACAAAAAAGTAAGCACGCGCCAGTCTTTGATAAACACGACTCGGATAAAAAAGGGCTCCAGGACATCGATCCAAACTTTTATATGGCCTCAGAAAATAGTGTTATTACTGCCTGTAACAATTTTTGTAATATGGATGATAATGACTGCACTGGAAAAGACAAAGATCTTTGTTGCACCGATGAAATGCTTGCAAATGCTTTTAATGGTGCAACTGGAAATGCAAAACCAGACTATTATCTTGCGCACGACAGCATGCCTTATGAGGGCACCAAACTGCCTGAATGGGGAGACTCTACTTTTGAAGAATACCCTGCAAACTTTAACCAAAACGGGGGCTATTTTTCCAATGAAAGCGATGAACACTTGCTTTTTAAGGGGGTTTCACCATATACCCATCGCGAGCAGTTTATGTATTTTGAACAGGTTCGTTCAAGAAAACCAAAAAGGATAAACTTAAAGAGAGGCCAGAAACAGGTAATGTTAGATCCAAATAACAACAATACAATGCATGAGGATCACAATATATCTGAAAAAACTAGTATTATCAAACCTACAGATCCAGTAGATCTAGTTTCTAAGAAAAAAGAAAATGATTCTGCTTTAAAGATCAAGAAAATGAAGAAGAGAAGCAAAATTCCTCGCGAAGAAAAAATATCGATTCAAAACGAGGGCGGCATTGTAAACAATCAAGCTGTACTCTGGGATACTGAAGAAAGCGATTGTAGTAAAAGTGCTATTAAGGAAATTGTTGTAACTGATCAAGATGAAGAAACTGATTCTGATTCCAAATACTTTGCTGAAGACGCAAGCTCGTCAAAGCAAATTAAAAACATAGACACAGAAGATGAGTTCGCCAATGGAGAGGAAATCATCTTCGATGTCATGGCAACAGAAATAAACGAGCCAGGGAAAATAAAAGATAAACGGATGAGCGATAGCGATTTGGTAAAAGACTATTTGAAAAAATTCACAGCGCTTCTGGCATCCCTTGAAAACGTGCTAGTCGACGGAGATAAGTTTGAACCTTCAAAACGCTTTCTTTTGAGTGAAGAACAGATAAATGAATTTATTGCGTCTAATGAAGATCTTGATCTTTGGGGAGATGACAAGGCTATTTCTCCACAGCAGATTCCTCTAGAAAACGAGTTGGCGCTATATTTTGCTGATAAAACCACGGGAATCTATCCATTAGACATCGTTCTGCAATTTGAAGTATTTGCTCTCAGTTATGATGAGAAAAAACCTTCCTACCACAATAATATGTACAGCATATTTGAAAAACCAGTATTTGATCATTTCATTCAAGTATTTTCTGCAAAGCATCACGATAGCAGTGAGTGGGGAGTGCATTTTCTGGACGCAATAGCGACAAACAAGAGCATTCTCCCTTCTATGATAGCGATGATTTTCTCTCAGAAACTTAGCCTGAGTTCTAAAGAAATATTTTTCAGAAATTTAACTAATTTATTTGCATCAGACTTAACGTACCTGAATAAAATAACATACGCGGACGTAAATGAATCCATAAAAGCAGTAGGTGCGATGTTTTGTGCAAGATATGAAAAGTGCATTGTACAGTTGTTTCCTGATATAGCAACAACCTTCAACAAAATTCAGGCTATTATTTCAGACTTGACAAAGAATTTTTTAGTCAAAGTAATGCTGAGAGCCCTGAATCTTCATTATTTTGAAATTTCTATACGTTCATCAGAATATATTTTGGGAGCATCTACAAGCCCTTTAGATCTCCAAAACTCACTCGCCTATATTGCATTTCTTTTCGAAAAAAAGGTTTGGAGTGTAAATGGCCAAATGATTGATAAACCTGAAAGTGGCAGCGTTAGTCGTGATCCTTTCAACTCGGTACACAAAGGATTTTACGTCAGCGAGACCCTCTTAAGAAGACTAGAGTCGCTGCCTGATGTCAATTCACTAGACTTTATTCTGTGGGCAGTGACTATGCTGGAATCTAAAGTTCTGTTTGTAAATAGTGAATTTTTTAATATTGAAATGAATCTGAGCAATATTGCGCAGATGAATAGCGTTAAGAGTCTTCATATTTACGGAAGAAAGCTGATTGACATAAAATCATTCTCAAAGGAGAATGATGAGACGAATGCCTCCCTCCAATCTCTGCATTTTAGTTTGAACACAAAGCCACTTCTGAATATAGTATCTCATCTTATGCCTGGCATTGAGGATCTCTATTTGGAGGGTATCGATATTTTACTCGACGATTTTAAGGTTTTCAAAGAACTCAGAGATCTGAGAAGCCTTGATTTGTATTGCTGTATAATAAATCTGGAAATGGCCATACAGAATCCGTTTATTCAGGAGTTTTTGAGGGATAAGGCTGAGCGGCTCAGGCTTGCGAATATTTTCAGTGCTCACACCCTTGGAAAGCTGAAAACACGATTAGAACAAAACTCTAGTTCGATGCAGCCTGAGAAAGAGAGTGAAAAGAGCAACACCGAAAATCCCGGTGAAAATGGTTTTGTATTAGTCCCTCCTCTCAAGCAAGGGTTAGAACCAAAAGGAAGAAAATACAGTTTTGAAAGCTCCACCGAAAGTAGCGATTCGACCAATCTCATTCTCAGCATCACCTCATCTGGGCACAGCACTGTGAACCTGGGCGAAACTGAAAGTGGCTATGAAAAAATAATCCTTACGGAGAGCATTCTGAAGCACTGGAATTTTAGTTTTAACAAAATGAAAGAAATTAATATTTCTGGTATTTTTGACCGGCACTTGGAGAATGTTCTTGAAATGGTACAACGCTTTGAGACTAATTCTGGCATTAAGATTCGCTACTTTGAGAACAGAAAAACATTCTCTTATAAAAAGAAGATGATAAGTGAAAAGTGTGCCTTCGATTTGGTCGTTGGCTTCAATGAAATTGCATTATATTAGGTTCACTAGATACATAACCTAGCCTAGCTTGCTTTTATAAATCTGTATAGTTGAATTGATCTTTTCCTGGACAGAAATATGTTTAAGCATTTATACTTTACAACCTTAACGCCAGTAAATAGTGTTAGTTTAGGTACTGCATCTTTTTCAGTTGTTAATATTTGAAACAACACTATTGCATTTATTCTGGTATGCGGTTCAGATACCAGTCTTTAAAATTTCATTCAAAGCAATTACTATAGTGACAGCTGTCAAATAGTATCACTTCTGCACATAGCGGAAAATTTGTTTTCTGATTATCTAGTTGGTATTTTTACGGTCTTTAAAAGTTGAATAGTTAAGTGGCCCAAGCTTAATATGCGTTGAGTATTTCACTGTAACAAATCCATTTCTAATTATTTTTGTTTTCTAATTTTTAAATAATTTAGAGATTGAGTCATTTAAATATTCAAAATATGCATTTTTGATGTATTAGTGCTATTTTATTTTGATAGATTATTTGCGGTGTGCATTATCTGCAAAACAACTATTAGAGTTATTTGGATAAATGTTCAATTGCTTCTCGCTTTGGTGAATTTTGAAAGTGAAATTTCTAAAACCCTCTGTTTATGAATAAAGACGTGCTTCTGATGAACAAGGCCTACAAAGAGCAGATATCAAAGGAAAACGATGCATTAAATCTCGTAACGCTTTGTGCGCGGCACCAAGATCTTGTAGAAAGCATTGTTGAGCGCCTTCTTGAAATCCAGTCGTTCAACGAATTATCGCTCATTCTGCAAGAAAATTCGAAAATTTTTACTGACGCAGCAAAATTGAAAATTTTAGCCGAAATATTCGAAACGCATCTGGAAGAACTAAAACAGGCCGGCATAATTACGGATATCACAGCTTTGTTGATCAAAAAGGCACATGACAGTGAATCCCAGCATCTCAGCTTTTTGCTCATGCGCTGGATTTCAGTCCTTGTCCGTGCAGATGGCAAGTTCCCGTCGTACGAAGCTTCCATTTCCTATTTTAGATGCTTGGCCGAGCTTTTCAAGACATCGCAGAATTATCACAACTATCTGTGCGTGGCTTCAATTTTGAGCGAACTCAATGAGCTCCTAGTTGGAAATGAAGAGCTGAGTTTCCTTTTGAAAAGCCTTGAACTGAAGAAAGAGCCTGTTTTCAAAGGCCTCTTCTGCGGGATAAGCCCCAAATCGATCACCGATATTAAAACAATGAATGATTCTCACTTTACTCCGGATGCTCAGTGGATAAAACTCATTGAGTTAAAGCAAAGCGGAATCAATGCTGAATTTGATCTAAAATTTATCTGCTTTCTGAAAACGAATAATATCAGCTACGATATTTGTGACGATCAGATTGAGATTGGCAGCTATCAGCCGGTCGGATTTACAACGAAACTATTTGAGATTGCCAAGAAGTATCACGTTAGAGAAGAAGTGGAGAGCAAAGTGGAGCTAAAACGCGAAGAAAAGAAAGAGCCTGAGGCTGTTGTTGAGAAGCCAAAGATAGTCACGTCAGAAATCAAGAAAGACAACGATTTTGTCAAGAGATTCAGAATGACGCAGAAGCGATTTAAAATACTCTACAAGCAGAGCCAGTTCCGATATCTGGATGGAATGCTGGAAGAGCGCAATGCTAATAGGAGAATAGTATTCGATGAGGCAAATGCTGCATTTAACAAAGTAAAAAATTTGCTTATAGAAAATAGAGAAACTATTGACGAGCTTTTTCAAGATCTTGCTGTTAAAATTAATGCCGAAATGGAGAAAAAAAGACGTGAAGAGGATGAGAGAAGAGCAATCGAGCTTGAGAGAATCGAAAAGGAGAAGGCAGAAAAAAGATGGGACAGGGCCATACCTGAAAAAGTTCCATTATTCAGCAAGGCATCGGAAATGCCAGGGGTGTACAGTGCATCTAAGATTGGCGCACGTAAATCTGTTTTGGACTCAGTTCTCAGAGAAAGCAGCGCTCCCAAAGCCACATTTGACACCAAGCCAATATTCCAATCTAAAAGCGCATCGGACCAAAAGAGTGACAAGCCTGAGGAAGCTGCATATGTTTCTAAATTTGCTTTCAACAAAAAGACTGGGAATGATACAGCCGGATCGTGGCGCAAGCAGTAAAGGCCTTTCATGAATAAATATAACTTATAAGATTATTCGTATGTTGCATATTTTAAGTATAAAAATATGTTTGATAAGCAATGCTTCATTTATATTGCATTTAAACATAATTTTTGTGCATCCGTTGGGTTAGTTTAAATTCATAATTTTTTATATAGAACAATCTTATTTAAGCTAGCTGTTAAATATCATATATTTATAGCCTTTAATGTCATTAAATAGTTCATTATCGTCTAACACTAAGAGTTTTATTGATTTTGCATTGCGCATTTCACACTTTACATTTTAAATTTAAAAATATGAATGAATAGTTAGTTTTTTAACCGCGGTATAAATTTTAATAAAAATTAAAGGCCAGAGACTAATTTAGAATTATTTAATGCTGATATTTCTATACCTTGTTCTTAATATGATCGGGGATTTTCTTGAAGTGGTCTTTGCCTTCATTAATGCCGATGTACGCAGCCATTCCAACAAGAAGCAGGATGATTGAAAGCAGAAAAATATCCAAGAACCGTTTTTTCTCAATGAAGGGCATCTTTCCTGTAGGCGCGAGCTGGAAGTTCACACTGAGGGATTCCAGAGCATCTTCGTGGAAGAACATTTTGTTGCGGAAGACACTCGACTCCAAAAACGTTTCGTGGTTGCCAACATACTCGGCCCTGAATGGTGTCTCGGTGTCGTATCTCAGCCTGAAAAAGCTGATTTCTGAAATAACCTTTTTTGAAATTGGATCATTGAAATTCTTTGTCCTGATTTTCCTGCCCTGCGGAGAAATAACCATCTCAAAGACGTATCTGCAGAGATGTTTGGCATCATAGCAGTAGTACGAGTACAGGGGGATTTCATCCTTGGAGCCCTCATTTTCAAGACAGTGCACACGCGTGACATAGTAGTCATTGCCCTTGGCATGCGCTTCGTTTATAAGATCCGCAAAGGGCCTTTGAGTAAAGTCCTCGTTTTTTGCTGCGTCTAGAGCACATCTGAGATGAGCAGACTTTATTTGTCCTTCACTCATATGAAACATTTTTCGTTTATTTAAATAGCGGCCCTGAAACATGTTTTGAAGCAGGGCTTATAACTGGTTAGTGTGCATTGTATTAATCAATAAAATAGAACACTATATTTTTTGTTACTAGAGATAATAAAAAGTATATTTTAAGAGATTTTTATAAAGTCTTTGATGGATTTATACAGTACCCGTTGCTTAGAACAGTCTTAAAATGATTAAAAGCGGAAGATGCGTTTCCATATTAGAGAACCAGTATAATCGTAATTTGTTGTGCTGCAGACTGAGTTCTTCGTTTTTATTTGATAATGTAAAAATACAATCGAGCCACATTTTACACCTGAAAAATGTTTTATTTACATCTGGATAATTTTAAACAGACCGTAAATTCGATGCTAAGAAAGCTCGGTACTCTACAGATGTTTAAAATGGAAATATTTTGCAAAATTTTTATTCCCATCATGGATCTGGAAAAGCTTTCAGTCAGCCCATTAGTTGAGCTCAGTAAAATAGAAGATTCTGATATTGGATCAACCATCAAAACACGTGGTTTTGTGGGTGTCATCCGCAGCACAAGGTATGTGAAGTTTATTACACTAAGAGACCAGCTCGACACGATGCAGTGCATCGCCGTGGTGAGCAAAGACAGCAACGAGGACCCTTTGCACTTGAACGAGCTTTCTGTTGAGAGTTATGTTGAGCTCTGCGGTCTTATCAAGGCCGTTAAAACACCTATTAAAAGCTGCACAAAAAGCAATTTTGAAATGGAAATTCAAACTCTGAAAATAGTGAGTGCAGCCAAGGAGACTCTGCCGTTTAACCTCAAAGACGCATCTGCCACCGCCAAGGAGCGCGAAGAGAATCCGAGTATTTGTGGTGTTGCTTACAATCTCAGGCTTGACAAGCGCTTTCTCGACTTCAGGATGCCACAGACTCAGGCAATTGTACGCGTAACTGATGGCGTAATGAACACCTTCAGAAAAGTACTTAAAGACAGAGACTTCACTGAAATAAAGACAACGAAGATCATCCAGTCGGGATCCGAGGGAGGCTGCAACTTGTTTAGCATTGACTACTTTGGGAAGCCTGCATATCTGGCACAGAGCCCGCAGCTTTACAAGCAGATGGCAATTGCCGGGGGCCTCAAGCGTGTGTTCGAGATCGGCCATGTGTACCGTGCCGAGGTTTCTAACATAAACCGCTATCTGAGCGAGTTTACTGGGATGGACATTGAAATGGAGATGAACGGCTCGTATCTCGACACGGTGGGATTTATCTACTCCGTGTTCGTTAAAATATTTGATACTCTCAAAAGCGAATATTCCAGGGAACTTGAGATCATCAGGGCATATAGGCCATTTGAGGATTTAAAATATGGGAAAGAGCCAGTGATAATAACACACCATGACGCAATTGATCTGCTTAAAAAAGAGGGCGTTGAAATTACATATGAAGACGACTTTAACAGGGAGCAGGAAAACAAACTGGGTGCCATCGTTAAGGAGCTGCATGGTGTGGACTTTTTCGTAGTGAGAGACTATCCCGCTGCAGTAAGAGCATTTTACACCTATGTGGATCCAGACACAAAAGCCTCGCACTCCTACGATTTTATTCTGAGGGGTGAAGAAATTCTCTCTGGTGCGCAGAGAATAGTGGACTACGAAGCCCTCAATCTTGCAATTGCTGAAAGAGGCATTGCCCCTGCAAGCCTGGAGTTTTATACTGAGATGTTCAAGTATGGCGCACCACCCCATGCAGGCTGTGGAATCGGCCTTGAAAGGCTGCTTAAAGCATACTTTAATTTCGATGATATCAGGTACTTCTCGCTATTTCCCAGAGATCCAAATCGCTGCTTGCCATAGGCAGTCGGACCTTGATTAAATGGATTCTTTTTTGATTTTTACTAGTCCCTTTTTTTCAAGCGTATTGCTAATATTTCAAAATGTATTCGCAATGTTCTCTACAGATTTTACTTACAAAACTTGAGATTTTTACTCGAAGTCTGGTGTTTAGGAACAAAAAGTGCATTTTATTTTTGGCAAGTTATCGAATGCATGTGCTATCCTTTCTTTACCATAAGTGAGTAGCAATTTAAAAATATTCAAGAACTCAACAGCTTGATGGGTTTTTCTTTTCAGCAAACCCTTTTATCTCTTTTTGCTTGATTGATAAACAAAAATGATCTGCAGAAAAGTTCATACTGCATTCACTATTCAAAATACTTTATAAAACTTTATGCAAGCGCATGATCTTGTTAACTACTATTCTTACATGCTCTTCTATTCTTTTTCTTTCTGAGCAAATGTATATGAAGAGATAAACAGAAGGCATATAGGTTTAATGAATTGCTAAGTATAATTAAAGTGTATAGTAAAACTGATAGCAACTATATGCTATTTATGATAATGCTTTCTTTTTAGATGAAAATAGATAAAGAGATTGATTTTTTAAATTAAAATTAAAATACTGTGAAGGACCTATTCACAGTATGGTTCGATATATAATAAATTAAGTAGCATGAAAATTGCAACCATTAGAATAGGTATCCTCCCAGAAGCTGCCAAAGGCCTTGTCTCTCATATTATTCTAACAATCAAATACTTATATCGTAAAAATATAATTTCGCATCGATTAAAATGAAAACAATAAGCGTGTTTTACTGTTTCATTACATGTATTTTATTTAAAAACTCTATTTCTTCTTTAAAACAAATTTAAGAATTTTCTGATTAAAATTGTCTAAAGAAAGGATCATAGGTTTTTTTGAGAATATGATTATTCAAACGCCACAAAAATACACATTAGAGTTTTAACTGTTTATTATAGGCAGCTATATTCCTATGTTTTTGATGCCGCATTAAAATAAGCCACGTGCCATTGGCATTTGTCTTTACCTTCTTGTTGCATTATCATTTTTCAACGCATCTAAGTGCCATCATAAAAAGATTTGCACTAATCAGAAACTATTTTTAAGTTAACCATAAACCTCATTACGTGTGCTTCACAAATGATGAAAGCATATCTGGGTATATTTTTTTGCACAACCAATCAACATTTATCTATTTTTTAATTGAAGGCTTTTTAGCCAAACCCTTTTTTGTTTTTATTGATCGTAGCTTGCGTGCATGCATTTTCTTAGAAATAACGAATAGTTTTGAAGTCATGACCACAAAAATGAATCTTAATTTAGACGCTTTAAAAACGAGGAAAACCGTTCATAATTCAGTCTGTGGCAATATGGATGCCTAAAAATGTCTGCTTCAATTAATTAAGCGAGTTACATCAAATCTGCTCAAAAAGGCTTGCCGCAGGCCTTTCATAAAATATAACACCCTGATAAAAGCCTAAGCACATAGCACTAGCGAACAATTCGCGCCCATACGGCATTATAAATTCATTAACGTTATGATTGTTTTAAACACACTTATATTGTTAGTTTAGTGCTTAAGGCTCAAAAATACATTTATCATTATCATAGTTGAGAGTAATTTTAATTATTTAAAATTAAATATTGATCAAAAATGGTTAGTTAGTCAAAAATGATGAATAACTCAGTGATATAAAACTTAATAAATCTCCACAAAATAAAGTACTTTATACTTTTTATGCCTATAAGCATGCAGCATCTCTCCTGAACAGTTTTTCTTTGTAGGCGGCTTATTGATATCAGCGGGTTTACAATCTAGCATATACGGCAGCATAAGAGAATGTGCAAAGGCTGTCTATAGCATTCATTGAAATTCATTGAAATTATGCAGTGAAATTAAGTGAGCTTTTATTGAAACTCTTAGTTTTTATTCTCGCTTATTTCATGAGTAATTTGTTTATTTCTATTTTTTATAGTGCTTCTGTATATAACTTGGTACAAGTTCCCAAATACTTATATAAAAATTGCTTCTCAATAAACTTTTGTCATAACAACAGCCCTTTTTTATATTATTAAGCTTTATATACAGTATTTCAGCTTTGATATATAAAAATTCTTAACTTAGTTTGTTAAAATTTAATTTCAATATGCTTAGAACTTATGATTCGTAAACTGGATTCAATATGCTCAAAAATTTTTATTTAGACGCATCCTCCCCTCAGTTCCTATTTTTAATGGCTATTATCCAGAAAAGTATTTTGGTTCGTTAATTTTCGCCAATTTTTAATTTATAAATGCTTTTTTAGACTTTTTTCTTCTAATTAAAATTTAATTACAGTACTTGGCCGTATATGTACATTACTCAAACAGGAAATAATGATTATTTTAGATGGCTTCTAAGCCCTTGATATTCGTATTTTACAGACAGGATACCCAGCACTGTGTGAAACGTTATCACTTGATGATTCACATATTGCAATAACATTCGCTTTTGTTTTACAAAATTTTTTATTAATTTTGAACTCTGATGTTTTTATCGTAATATAAAGCCCAGAACAATTCAGCCTAATACAGCAAGGAAAAAGCCTCTGAGAAGGGCTATCCACCCCCAAAAATCGGCTTTAAAAAATTATAGGGGTCAATCAGATTTATCAGAGTGATTGCGATCTTGTTGCTAAATTTAATTAAACGATAAATTTTATTTTTTTGAAGGGTGAAAATGAAAAAAGAAATAAAATCACACAGTGAGACAGAAGGAAGTGAGGCGCCTGAGATCGAGCTGACTGCCATGGCTGAACAGTACGAGGACGTTGGAGAGAACAGCAAACACCACGAGACGGACATACATCTGCACGACTGGCTCCATGAAAATGCACAGCAGGAGCCGAGGATGAATCCAGTTTTCCCCGCATACGAGGCGAAAACGCGCTCGATCGTTCCGGTTAGCCCGATGTCGGCTGAGTTTACGCGCCCGCGGAACCGCACGACGCCCCACCAGCTCGATATTTTGGAGAAAGTTGCACAGACGATTCTCAAGCCGGACAAGCCGCTCCGCCAGAAGCTTTCAAATGAGCTGGGCATGACCCAGAGACAGGTGCAGATTTGGTTTCAAAACAAAAGAGCAAAATTGAAGAAAAACAAAGAAATGATCGTAAGGTCTGACGACGGCTATAAAAGCACGTATTTGAGGGGTGTGGGACCAAAGTACAGCGTTTATGACCAGGCAGCGGCACCGCCGCCATTCCCACGCAAGGAGGGGTATGATCAGTCCAAGCTCTACCAGAGAGTTATTGACAGCCAGGAGGGCTTTTATCGCAATCCCGGTGGCGCCCACTCCAGCCTGTACTATGATGTCCGTCAGAGCTACGCCTCCCCGGTCACCAAGGAACACGAATACTACAATCCCCGCGAAATAATAGACTATCCGCGTGCGCATTTTAAAAGCTACGTGGAGCGTGAGCTTCCCCGCGAGAAAGAGCTGCCCCACAAGCCAGAGCCGACGAACTATCCACCGCAAGAGGACGAGTGGGATGATCCATACTATTTTCAAGGCAGCAACTTTTATCCAAAGCATCCATATTACAAGGATAATAACAACTCATACCGAAAATAAATAAAAAGTTCATTTAATATCCGTTTCTTTGTATAGTTTTTAAAGACAAACGGCTATGAAAAATGTTACTCACATACGATTTTTCATGTATTATAAATAAAAAAATTCTATATTTGTTTATTTACATACAGCACATTCTAAGCATCTTATTTTGAAATGAGTTTAAGCATCGTGGATGTGATTTGGCAGCGTTTCATTGCCATCATGCAAATTCTGCTACTATTCTTTTAATATTCTGTAAATATCTCTAAGTTAACACACAACATGAAAAATTCTTTAACAAACATTGAATTTCTCTTGGGTTATAGCTCTTTTTGATATATCAATTTTAGTGGTGCTTGGCCCTATGAAAAAACCTTTTGTTTGGATATTTACCTTACTGATCAAAAGCAGCGCGGATTTTACCAATATAGATGAAGCTGGAGAACAGTGTGTAAGAGGCATTGAGCAGAATGAAAATGACTACTCTACATTCAAAACTTACAAATGCAAAGGGTGCTTTTTAACCGATACTTTTGAGAATATTTTTGAAGAGCTGCACAACGGCATGTTTTACTGCCAATGCTGCCGTCCTATAGAATACGAGCAAATACACGAATGGATACATTTGGAGTTGATAAAAATTGGTCTGGGGATTAGCGGCACAAGTATCGATACAATCAGTGTGTATTCCAGGCTCAGCCACTTGAATTTCAATCTGAGTACTTTTACTGATTTTATACTTTCTTACATCGAAAATGAAGACGAATATAACGAGAACTTTTACATTAATCTCAGGGACAAAATAACGCAGAGCTCGCTGGCAGAAAAGGAACAAATGGCTGAAATACTGGAAAACTCAATACTCAACTGCACAAAGATTTTGTCATACAGACAGCTCGAACAGGACTTGATAAATAAGCACTATCTAAGAATGCCTAGTAGAAATAGCTTTTTCCAGCTGATTTTTAATCTAAAGGGGGCACTAAAAAGCCCTGACATTTTGGACGGCCTGCAGTTGGTAAAGCTTTCTGTTAGTACCTTCAGTGATTTCGACTCTGACGTCTTTATAATGAGGTATTTTAAAATCCTCTTTGGCCACTGTGCACAGAAATGCGGTGTTCCCATGGACTTTGAGATAATATACGAGCTGCTCTATAAATACGAAAAAAACCTTGATAAATTCCAGCTGCTGCACAACGCCGTACAGAAAAAATATGGCCTGCTGGACTACACCCAAGTAATGGGATTAACAAAGGAATATTTTACAAAGTCCAAGTCAGTCTACTGCGCCATTCCTCTAATAAACTGCCTGAATGCTTCCCCAGCTATCAAAGATGATGATATTATTTCACTGCTGCGCAGTCTTGCCAAGAATGAAGTATCCTATAAGGTATTCAGCACCCCATCTGTTGCCAAGACGAATGCCTTTATCTACCTGCTCGAAAGCACATCCTCCAGGATCAGAACAAAGCCAGAAACAGTTTTTGAGATCTTTGCAAAGCTAAAAGCCGGCGACAAAGCCAAGGCAGATTTTATTTCAATATTCAAGACCTATTTGCTTGCCTTTGATAATGAAGAGATCACTGAGCTGTGGTTTTCTGTGCTGCACCAGTGCTCTGCCTACAAACTTGAGCTGCTTTCCCAAGCCATACCCTTTGCGTTCTTCACACCTGATATAATTGAAGCCTCTTGCAAGCTGCAGTTTAAGAAAAAGGCGTTTTTAAAAGCTCTCATCATGTCGTTAATCGAAAAAAATTCCATCAGCAAAGATAATGCCTTCTATTTTATAAAGCGATTCAACAATAAAAAACTGTGTGTGGCCAAAGACATCATATCGGAATACTTTGTAAATGTATAGGGCTTAGAAATAGTTTCAAAAGTTTGCTTTTCGATCGTTATAAAGCAGCAATATAAGATATTAAATTATTATGTAAAAAAATTACGTGACCATTTAGAACGACATTTGTTGAGGTGATATTCTTTAATTAATGCTGTTACTCATATACTGTTTCCAGAATGCAAATAATGCCATGTTTTACTTGTGTAGAAAGCATATTAGAATTTTTTGATTGCACGGCCGGTCAAATTGCACATTAAAAATGCTGCTGTTATGCATAAATAGATATTATCCTTGTTTGTCATTTCATATATCCTGCATGCTTGCTCTGGAAATACTTTCCCATGAATCACTATTAGGAGAAATTTTGCTTAATTTAGATGTAAGTTATTTGTTTTAGCTTTAAGCTAACACCATGTTTATTTCCCTCAACTTATTTTATAGCAAAACTCAAAGATGCCTTTTATTGACTTCTCCAATAATCGGGAAGAAATAATACTTCATGCTTTATCTAACGGCTATAAAACTGTAAAAAAATCTATTGTAAAGACATAAAATTCTCAGCAAGAGGAAGAATAGCATAAAAAAGCCTCATTTATATACTCATAAAAGGATATTCAAGAACAGGGAAGCTTGATATTGATATATTTCAATAAAAAAGCATTTATTGTATAACCTGTTGTTACTCCTTCGTGAGCAGTTTTTTGAGATTCTCGCATGCTTCTCTTGCCAGATCGCACACGGCTTGATCAAGACAGTCACCTTCATCATACTGTCTGCATGGTGTTACATTATGCCCAATTCGATGCGATCTATGATGCTGAGCAAATGTGTATCTTATTGATGCCAGCAATAAAAAAAATGCCAGCACACTTAAAGCATAATATCCTCTTGATAACGCCATTTATGGTCTGCTATTTTTAGTAAAATTTTTACAAAATTTGTTAGTCTATTTGATGACATCATTAGAAAAATTGTTTTATCTTTGGCTCGCAAAGAGACATTCCATCGGCATAAATTATATATATGACTCTGACTTTAAGAAACCTGTACTTGCTACGCGATGTGCTGTAAATGCAAAAATATTTTTTTTACACAGTGAAATGATCGAGTGTGACTTAAAGCTATTTTGAATAAAGGCGGTTTAAAATGGTTTGGTTTTTTGTCTGTTTCTTGAAAAGTGTTTCATCAAGCAATATTTAGCTTAAAAGCAACCTAGCTTAGATTCCTGTGATCTTTTTGCTTATACTCAATGCGAAATTATAATCTTTCAATTTTAAGGCGCTTTGATTAAATGACTATTTTTATCTAACTCCAGTATAAAATCAGTGTATAGCTAACAATACTAAATTCTCAAAAAGTTTAAACAGAATTATTTTTCATTCTACATTTAAAAAAACATTTTCTTAGCTTGCTGCATGAAGGGGAATTACAATACTGAAAATTGATAGGAGCTGTTTATTGTTTTAAAGATATTTATAGCTGCATTTACTTCTGGCATTTGCTTCTTAGCTTTTCCTTCATTCGATTCACCACCTGCCTAGGAATAAAGGCTACCAATTTGCTTGTAAATGAGCTGAATGAAGAACAACCATTTGACATCTTTTCAATCATGTACGTTCCACCCGTTTCCATTTCCATGTATGGGTTCCAAACTTTACTGTATTCATCTTGCTTATCCATGATTTCACACCAGTTAACTGCACACTTGAATTCCCAACTCTCACAACTACCGTTTGAGATGCCGTTGATAGCACTAGTATATGTGTCAAATGCTTCTTTATACCTATTAAGTTTAGTGTGTTTTCTTACAAAAAATGTATGAGACTGTTTTATTAAGTTTGTCATATAAACGGCCATCTTGAGATTGAATCGTTTGGAGAAACAGTTCCTTCCAGTGTTTAACAGATAAAATGCATCATCCTTTTGCGATAAATATTTGAATATGTGTTCGTATTCTTTGAAGCTATCACTGCAGTTAAATCCAATTATGTAAAGATTTTTGAGAAACAACTGAACACGGGCAGTACTAATACCCCCGTATTTTTTATATCCCATTTCGAAAATTTTTATGAAATTATGGCGCACGAAAAGCGATGAACGATCATTTAGCACAAAGAAGTAATTCAGGCGAGATAAATGTGCGAAAAAATCTGAAGATGCTATTATTTCTTCAACCGCGTCTTCCTTCACCATTCTAATCACATCAAAGTTGCTGCATCCGAGTATCAGAGTTGCAATTTTCCTATATTCTCCCGCTAGTATGCACTGCCGGCAATAATCGTCCACTTGTTTTTCACAAATAAATTTCCACAGTCCTATTTTGCTGTACTTTTGTTCATCGGGTATGCTTTTGCCATAGATCATCTTATTAAATTTGTCTAGATACAGATAATTTTCAAAGTTTAAAAGTTCCTCATGTGATACTAGTCTAGTAAAAATTTCTATAGCAGACATTTTTGGCATGTGATTATAGACGATTTCAAAAAGTTCAACTGTGTCATACCTGTGAGAACAGTGGCGTAGTTGCATGCTTATATTTTCATGATCGTTATTAGCAATTGAAGTATTCAATAGTTGTGTGCTCAAAGAACCATCCATGTAACCACTTCCAAGCAGTACATTCATGAAATAATACTCTTTTAATTCAGCCTTTTTATTTATAGCTTCGGATGAAACAGCAAACTCAAAAATATTAGAGAAATGGCTCTTTAAACCTGGAGCCTCTTCGAGAATTTTTGCGCAGATGAAGTCATACACGAACCAGGGGCATTCCTCTAGCGTATTATTTTGTTGGTTGTAGCAGTAAAAATCAACAATATGATCGATCATAAATTCTTTTTTTGGAACATACTGGTTTTTAAGGTTCTGCACGTTGGCGCTGAAACACTTGTTAATCATACGCAACAAAAAAGATACTAGTTTCGCAGATTCTACATGTTTCGCGCAAAAGTTAAGGCTTTTTGAGAATGCCAAGCACTTTTGTTCATTCACAACCCATTTATCCAGCGATGAGATCTTCTTCTCAAGTAAATCAAGAAGAGGAATATCCCTTAGCAGGCGTTTGGACTGTTCATTGTTGTCGAAATGCTCTAATAGCAGATACTGTTCTGAGCACAAAATTGAATAAAAACTGCCTTCCATCTTTTTCTGATCCAGACAGATACTTTTAAACTTGTCAAGAACAATCTTTATTATTTTCCAATAATGGGGGCTTGTGGCTGCATATGCATTCAATTTGGGAATAAAATCGTCGGGGTTATTTCTCGAGAAAAAATTCAGAAGCAGAAATGCAATTATCTCTTCGTGTTTGGGTGAGTTAGCCACATTTTTCTCAACCTCGTTTAGCAGATCTTCCATTGTGTAGATGGGATTGTTTAGGATATAATAGACATGCTCAAAATCCTTCTTTGCCTCATCTTTATAGTTACTTTCGGAATGCTTTATTTTCTCTAGCAAACAATTTATTTTATATGAACTGTTCTTTAAGCCCTGAAGCTTCTCTCTGCTAGTTTTTAAAAAATCTTGATTTTCGGTGTTGTCTTCACAGATGAGAAAAATAAGAATGTTGCTGTCTAAAAGCTCGTATACCAAATTTAAAAACTCTAGATAAAAGCTAGCATTCCCGGCCATCATCAGAATAATCTCCTCGTTAACAAGTGAGCTGATGTTTATGGGTGTTTCCCATTGGCAATTGGGGCACTTTAGAAGATTCAAATTTTCGTTTTGTTTGACAATCCATGTGATGATACAGTATTTATGGTAGAAATGCTGGTTCTTAGGATTCTTGCAGGAAAGAATGTCCGTTAAGAAGACACTCTCCTCGTCCTTTGCTCTTGCTAGGCTTTGATTCACGCAATCTTCATGGCATATGCAGCATTCTAAAGTTGCTTTAGAAGTTGCTTTAGGAGTTTCAGCAGGAGTATCAATAAGATCTTCATTAGGGGTTTTAGGCTTATTTCTAGCAGCTATTTCAGTGATAGTAGCAATACTATAAAACGTTTCTGTTGCAGTGCATAGCAGAAGCATTGCAAAAATTTTCATAATAACGGTTAAAACGGCCAAATTGTAAAATTTTGGAGCCGAACAATGAGAATTACAACAATATCAAACTATTAATGATTTTTAAACATCTAGTTATCCTAGTTGGCTTCGCTATTACTGTATAAGCAAATGTATTTAATTAAATATCCTTACCATGATTTACACTTGTTACAACTATTTTATTGGTCATTTTATAAAAAGAGCACATTATGCTTAAAGAAGCTGTTCATACACAACTACTCTTCCTTTCAATCATTGATTTTTTCGACACAGATCTTTAATATATGATGATGGCAATGAATGGACCAGCGGCTTCATAGTTTATGTAGAATGTCACACAGTTAAGTTTGAAAGTACTTGCAATTTCAAATATAAGTAAACTATTTAACAGCATTTATTGCGGTGATTCCTTCATTAGAATTATAAACATTTATATGATTCTTTCAACAAACTTTTGATTTTTATTGTTCGATTATTAAACATTGGTTCTCTGTCAAAATATTGCTATTGATCTTAAGTTTAAACTCCAAATAAATGGAAATAACGCAGGCTTTTATAGCACTGAACGGCATTTTTATTAAAACCTTTACTTAAAAAATATATTTCATCATTTTGCATCAACAAGAAACGATTTAAAAAATATTTGAATCTGTTTAACTTACTGCTGCGTTATCATGCAGAAAGCAGTTATCCATAGAATGTGCACAATCTTTGAATTATTAATTCATATTATCAAATGAATTTTGATTAAATATCACTATTTTAATATATCAAATTAGTTCTTTCAAATCCTTTCTAACGCACAATAATTCATATTAACAAATAAGTTTTCACATTGTTTTTAAGCTCTCTCCTTAATACAATAGTACAAAGAAGGCATGAGTGAAGCATTGCCTTTTGATAATACTCATTTGTAATGAATTTTTAATTAAACCAATAAATTTAAAAAAATTGCAGCAGTCATGCGAGGTTTGTCATGTGTCTCAAGCATATTAACTTCCATAAGAGCCTTTAGTGGCGCAGAAGAGACACCTTGTATTGTTGAACGAACTCTGGAGCATGAGTATTTCAATCCTGAAAATTGCTGCCAAATGAAAGATCAAGTGAAGTTGGCTTGCACAATTGGGGATAAGCACGACTATGGCATTTTGTCTTGTACTAATACAAAATGTGGTATCATATTGCACGAAGGATGTGTTGTTGTTGTAAAGATTGCAGAGATAAAGGTACAGATACGTAATATGGAAATATATACCCCAAGTGTTGCGGAACTCAAACGCATCCTAATTTTAGAGTGCCCTTTCTGTTCCTCTGCTTTAGATAGGCAGCTTGCTGATATTCTTCTAAGCCTCTTAGAAGGTAATGGTGTTGATGGAGTTGAAGTGCTCGATGAAATCTGCAAGTTAACTAATCTTCCTGCACTTTTTAGAATGCTGTATAGTGAGAACATTTCTTTCACGAGATATGAACAAGTCTACAATAAGATATGTGATAAAGAAAATAAAAAAGAACAGGTTCTTAAGGATGTTATTGCAGACGTTCTTCTTCTTAAAAAACTTCCACTGGCAAATCCAAGCAAAGAAATATATGAAACACTACCGAAAGTTTTCAAGCATGACGGTTGGAATTATACTCATAGTCCATACTTCTACTATAGTTTGTTTATGTTCTACTTTTCTACTGAAAAGAGTCTGGAAGAAAATTTTGTCTTTATCGGTAGGGCCTTGAAAATAATTGAGACCGATCCACCTAAATGGAGTACGGCTGCTGAGTGCTCACTTTTTACCGCATTTTTTGATTCTAAACTTAATTCGGAGAATATTTATGCAATATTTGAGCATTTTGCATTTACCCCGTTAGCACAATATCTGAAATATGTAGGTCACCATAAATTCACTGAAACAAAAGACATCGATATGGAGAGAATTGTTAAAATTCTTCTTAAAAATATTAAGACCAAGAAATGGTTTTTAGAAGATGGCAATGATTTCCCATTAACCTGCACGTTCTTCTTTGTTGAACGAATGGAAAGTTTCGGAGCAAACAATCACTACACTTTTATCGAGGGCGTGGCTAAGCACATTGTTGGCCTCTCACCGGCAATGACATACAAAGGCTATGATGTCCAGGGTAGCAAACCACTTAAGAAATTCATTTCTGACCTGCTCTCTGAGAAGATCTATGAACCACTCCTGGTCAAGAATATTGCAGATATGATCATTTCTTCCAACGGCTATCCTTGGTTTTTCTATGACTTTGCATTGTATGAATATATTAAGCTTTTTGGAGATAAACTGAACCTCTTCGATTGTCCAAGGATTTTTACTAAGATTGTAAAAAAAGAAAGCCAACAAAATTCAAAAAAAATCACATATGCATGGCTGGAAAAGTATTTTAAAGACGACCGTTTTAAATCTGAAAAAGTATTGCTAAGTAGATTTGATTTACTTTGCTCTTCTAAACTCTTCTCTGAAAAGCACAATAAAGTAGAAAAATATAGCCATACTGCCCACAAAATTCCTGTTGTAAAGGACTACCTCAATTGTGTAAGCTCTTGTTTGGATGCAGAAGACTCAGTTAATAAACTTGACATGGACCTAAAGGGTCTGCTTCTCAGACACATTTACGACAGTCCACATATTAAAATATGCTTTGACAAAGCAGTTCAAGAACAGAGTGATGAAAGTATAATGTACTTAGTGAGAAGCATTCATAAGCATAGCAAATTTGCAACTGGCCTTGATGCAAGCTTTGTGACTGATTACCAAGTTTTCAAGGATCCCAAAATGTACAGTAGATCGTTTAAAATACTTCGAGAAATCCCTAGTTCTAAGTTGGATATTGGCTTCAAGGCTTTAATTGCCGAAAAGCGCTACGATGATGTGCAAAAGCTGACGTTTGCTCTGCAGGATAATTTAACATTGGATTCGTTAACCGCCGAGGAAAGAAATAAAATTCTCCAGCCGCTAAAGTTCAGAGATAACTATGAAGAAATATTCAACTATCTGTGTGAGTGCGATACAGTTAATCCCGCTCTCTGTGTTCTTTTTGACAATCTCTTTGATCTTTTGCCTAATGATGAGAATCTGCGTTGCTATTTTTCTTCTAGAATGTTGAAGCTTGCAAAAATTCATCAAGTAAAGGAAAAGAAATTCATTTACAACATGTTTAAAAAAATAATGCAGAGCGAGAGTCCGGAGGAAAATGTGATGGCCTTTATGCTGTCTATATCGAAGGAACAGCGTTACTTTTTAAACGACACGATGGCAACTTATCTTGCTAACAGGGGAGGAAACCATCCGCTTCGCGAAGATTGGATCAAAGACTTTTCCAATACCAAAACTTGGCTTCTTGATGCAGCCTCTAAATTTAAAGATGCTGAAGGCCACTGGAATTCGTATTTCACTGGCGAAATAATTATGAAGACCCTCAGAGTCTTGCCAGGCCAGTTATATTACTATGATATTTTGGGTACTTTGTTCTATCAAGGAACCAAACTTTTAAAATGTCTTAAAGAGAAACATAAAGGGGATTTTGAGTTTTTCAAAGAGAATAATATTTACGTGGACAAACGCACGATTGAAATCCTTAAAGATTTCTCTCCGAACTTCATGCAATACCAGCGTATTTAGTGAGCACACTACAACCCCTTCCTTTGCAATTCATTTTTTTGATGAAACGCTGTAATATGAAAGCCTATTATCATTAAAGTATTTCTTTGCTTCTCTATATATTTTTAAATATTGCAATCTTAATGGCATTTTACAATAAATGCCTATGAATTCTTCATTTTGCTAACCTCGTATAGTAGGACATTTTCGTGCGGTACTGCACTTTTTAGGTCTTTTGATTGATAGTATTTGATCTTTCATAACTAAAAAGGCTTGCTGTAGCTGCGAACATATATTTGGCATTAACAACATTACAGGAAGACGTGAAAAACCGAATTTGCTTAGTGTTTGCACTAAGAGTTTAACAATTACTTTCAGGGCGGCGGTTCAGTAATTCTGACGCTTTTATTTATTTATAAGTATTTATTAACTGATCCAGAGCCAAGATGATTTTCTATCTTTCAACAACATCTCGTTGCTTTGTATTAACGTGATCGATCAAATTTTATCAAAAATTTTAACGGACTGCCCTCATGAAAATATTTCTCATAGCAGGATTCATAAGCAGTGTATTTTCCAGAATGGTTCTAGCACCTCTCCAGCGCCCATACAAAGACCAATTTGCAGTTACACTTAAATCTGATACAATGGCCGTATCTTTTGATTTCAGAGATCTTCTTGTGTCTGAGCCAATAGAAAGAGCGTTCGACTACGCAAAGGAGGAGGGTGTGCAGATATCACCGTGGCTTGATCTTCTGGTTGAGTTTAATGTAGTGTATGAACAGGCACTCCAAGATGTATCCTGCAGCCCGTTAAATGCCTATGAGTTGCATGAAAAGCGCCTAAATGACGAGCTTAAGAAAAGCGTTCTCTTTCACAAATTCACCAATGAAAACTTTCCTGAAGAGCTTGACGATTTCATCAAAGTTTTCCCTCTTGATATTGTTTACGATGTTTTTCAGCTGACATCTGGCTGGTGCGAAAATCTGAGCATTACATTTACAGAAAGCAGGGCATTTGAGATTCTGAGGGCATTTGATTATCTTGAAATAAGCGGTACAAAGAAGGTTGATCTTTTCTTTAATGAAAACGGCGAACCGGTGCGTTTGAGGCTAAAAATCATTGATCTTTTTTGTATTAATTTCGTGTATCTTCTTGGAAAGTACAAGCTCCTGAAGAAATACAGATCTTTTTTCAATTCAGTTGAGGAGAAAGATGATGAACCGACACTTAAAACTGAATTGCATAGCAATTCTGAAAGAATGGAAGGTTCTGCTGGTGCTTTAATAAAAAACATACATCTCTTTTCGAGGATTATGAAAGCTATTGCGGATAGTTCTGTAGAAACAGAAGATAAAGAATTGATAGAACACGCAAAGGAAGCGGAAGACAACAAAATCACTACAACAATCAACGCAATAAAAAACATTGTGCCGCTTAAAGATTATATCTGTCTGCTGAAGATAATTGTAAAAAGAGGCTGTGTTAGCAATCTGTTTTTGGCAAGCGGGAATTATATTTTTTCTTACGAATTGCTTTATGAAGAAAACTGCAAGGTGATTTTACTCACTGATAAGTCAAACTGCCTTTATGCTGATTCAAGAGTAGATCTTATTGAGGAATTTAAAGCATCCAAAATGCCTAAAAGCAATGAAAGATTAGAAATAGTGATGCCATTTCCTGAACCTACTGGTTACGATGTTGTATTTGAAAACACAGAAATTCCGAGCGATTTCCCACAGTGTTACAGTTGCCATGCCAATTTTATGGCGATATACAAAGATATAACAGAATTGTATATTTATAATTTGCTCGATGTCTATAAAAAAACACCAAATTTAAAAATTCCTGGAGATTCTGTAGACAGTTATCTCGTAAAAATGGTAAAAAATGCAGCTAAAGAATTTTCAGGTCTTAACTCACTGGTAATAGATGGATTTTACGAATTTCCGAAAGAGCTATTTCCAGTATTACAAAACCTCAATTTAAAAAAGCTTGGAGCTATCAGCTTTTTTGAAAACATCGACTATTATGTAATTCATCGAGTTCTCAGCAAAGATTGCCCACTTAAAAGAAGTATTTCTCAATTTTTCGGGCGTTTTGGCGCATTAAAGCTTCTTTCTAAATATATTCCAGTGAAACAGATAACAACAGCAACAATATACATTGGAGGAGGAGGATATTATAGAGACTTCACTGAAGAAGAAAATGCATATTCTGAACAAATTAAAGAGTTTTTCGTTGACAAAAATCTTAAAAAGAGCGTGATTATCAATGAAATACTAGAAATTGACGCCTGCAACTTCATAAAACCTAAATTTACAATAAACGAGTCTACATTAAAGGTGGCCAGACCTGAATTAGGTCTGAATAATTATTTTATTCGATATGAGGGTTATGATTTTGCCACGGAGATCAGATCTAAATGTAAAATTGGCCAATTGAGAGCTTTCAATGATAATGACAGCACCGACGGTATTTTGAGCTGTATTGACAGTATTATCCGGGGAAATTTGTATCTTACTAAGGTTGAGATTATAGTAAACAGGAGTTATGGTCTTGAAAAGATAAAAGAACAAGCCAAACTACTCAGATCTGATAATTCTTGTTTAATATTGAATATGGATGCCCACTTGCTAATCGATAGATTTACCAAATGTAGTTTGGACAAAAATGCTGCTGCACACATTTTCTTAATATACGAAAGTTATGTGGACAATAATAATAATAATGCGATTTTCAAGATAAGATTGAGGCAGAATAAATCTGATAAATTTGATTATGAAAGTTTATGGAGTAGTTTCCTTGAGTATATCAAAAAAGAATGCATTAGATGGTATAAATGTGAGAACCACAGTTATCTTAAGAAAAAGAGTCTCGAGTTTGAAAGAGTGATCTATGAAGTTAACAATGAAAATGCGACAGAGGTCATTAGGTTATAAACTGATTTTTAATACTCTTTTTGGTTGCAATTCATTAATAGTGTGTATTAAAAACTTAAAGAATCATTATTTTATTTAAAATAGTAATTATATGGATATTGACTTTAAGGATGACTCGTCGACTATATTATAATCTGCATGTTCAAACGTAAGCCTGTTTCCAACATTAAAGCCTTGATTTTTATATTCATTCTTGAAGCTCTCCATTAAACTGTGTATTACATCGTCTGTTGAAGAACTACTTCGTCTCAGCCGTATCTTTAGAGTTATGCTGCTTTCAGTTAAAAGTCTAAGTAAATGAGAAATATCGCGTGCGAACGTTGTTTGCAGCCGGCCGTCTGTCTGGTTGCTCATAAATCTGTGCACATTTATATTTAATATCAGGCACGAATTGCTTCTTTTAAAATATCTTAAATAATTAGACACACTTTCAAAGCATATGTCCTCATGATCCATTACGATGATCTCAATCGTATTGATCATTTTATCCACCTGCAGCAGCTGTGGTAAGATCCTCAAGAAAACCATCGATGCAAAAGCTGCAAGCAACTACCTTTCTAATCGTGCAGCGATCAACAATTTCAGTTCCCCAAATGTACATCGAACCGTGTCTAAATTCTGTGATATGTGCTTGTAGCGGCCTATATGCATTTATATTAGTGTTATGTGTTAAGAACGACAGCTCCATACAATAAAAAGTATCGATTTCTACTGCTTCTCCCGGAATGACAGCTTCATAGAGACATCCATTCGTAAAATACTTTCTAATTTGCTCAACAACGTTTTTTTCATCATCAAAGAAATACACACAGACACCTTGTGCCCAGACGGCAAGTGTAGCCTCTTTTATCTGGTTTTTTAGCAGAAATTGTGAAATAAAGACCAAGGCACGAAAATGGCCCACAAAATGCGTGATGCTTTTCTTAAGCGGAGAGTTTTCATCAAAAATGCGGTAAATTACCAAATAGTCGAGTGCTCCATGGGTGCTCATGGCACCGAACTTCTTAAGCGCTTTCTTTTTTAACACTGGGATTAAGGCATCCGGGAATTTATGAAAGCCCCGAATAAATAGTGCGTTAAGCCCTGGAAGTTGCCTTATTACTGTTAAAACAGTATCAACCAGAAGACGATAAACATATTCCTCTTGGCTCTGAGTGATCGAGTCTTTTTCAGAAAAATGAATCAAATTACTAATACAAACCTCAGTTAGCTCAGTGAAGATTCTCATAAGATGTGTAGCTGTGAGATGTAAGAAAACTGTTACTGGCAAACTTCAGCGGTTTCAGATACTGCTTATACATACAATCCCTGCAAAAAGGCAGTATGATATCAAGTTTTCTGTTGATCATACGGGGACTGAGTGTGTTAAGCTCGACAATAAGATCCAGCCACGAAGATGCCTCGCTAAGTCATTTTTATGTTGAAGACGGAGGCTCTTGCAGTTTTCTTCATGCAGCAGGTCATAAACGAAATAAGCTGACTCAGTTCCCAGAAAAAGATTTATAACATGTTGCATCTCCATTTTAATTTGCAGCAAACAGATATAGTGTGCCAAGGGGCCAGTGTTCTTTATTAGAGATGCAATACCGCTGTGCTCAGCCCCTCCTTCGCAGATCAACGTCTTATTAAATGCCTTCGCAACAGATATTTTTTCATCCGCAGTAAGAATTAGCTTATAATCTTCCAACATTTCCTGTGTCTCAAGCAAATAGACTATGTTAATGCAAAAAAGATGAATAGTTCGTATTCTCAGATGTACTGGGACTCCGTTTTGTTCGTAAAACACATCAACCTCTTTATCATGATCAATTTCCAGATAATCGAATGCTGTCAGAGTTTTTGCCACTTTCTCATCATCAAAAAATAGATCTAATTCTTGGCACCAACCAGTTGTTAATTTAAAAACATTTCTTATATATTCACATTCTACTGGAAGCGCCAAATCAAACTTTTCAGGAACAGTCCTTGCATTTACAAAATCCTCATAATGGTCGCTTGCCATCATATTCTCTTGTATGCGGGCACAGTGTACTTTGTAGGTATCGGAGACTGAGCTTTCGATTTCGAGCCGGGCATCCTCATAAAGATCGTACATTTTAAACTGAAGGTCAAGCTTGGGGGATAATTCGATATTTTGCCTATGAATGCCTCTTAATGCACGTTCTATCACTTTTGCACTTAAAACGTCTCTCAAATCAAAAGTGTCGGTCGAGTCTTTGGTAGTTATGCTAACCTGAAACTGCTTTTCAAACATTCTTATATCATTAAGCCTTGGGATTGAAGAAAAATGCTTCCATAGTAGTGCTAAAAGTAAAAGGTTCGCCATTAGGGCTTAATAAAAAAATTTTACTAATTAAAATAAAAGCCAAAATAAATTGCCATTAAGGTCTGTCATACCCCCGTAGGGATATGATGGTGCTTTCTAAAAATAATCGGTAAATAGATTTATTGATGTATGCACGTCTGGCATCTATGCCCCTCCAGGTCCTTTTTTCTTAAATATTTTGTCATCATCTTTTCTATTACTGATATGATCAGTAATAGAAATAGGTATGGTTAAGCTGAAGATGCCTGAGAAGCCATGACAAGGTCACAAAAGCACAGTAATTTTAAGTTTTACTAACAATTAATATTTTTTATAATTAAAGCAGCCCTTGTAGAAATATCAGAAAAGCATTATCGATAACGATTAGCATCAGGTTATTAGTGTGGTATATTGGAGCAGGAATCTAACACTTCGAATAAAATATGGATCTTCTGTGTTATTATAGCGTCTTAAGTAGCATTTATAAGTATTCTGTGCGACAGTGGTTAATTTTTGCAGCATTCTATAAAAATGTACATATAAAATGGAGCCATGGGTACTATTTAACTACATAGACACCACATATACCGAGTTGAGTAGTTTAAATATGATATTCTTGTTTAGTAGCAAAGATGAAATAAGTCTGGGTGCAAATAAATGTAAAGGCCTACTAGACAAAATCCTTGAAGTTTAAGGTGATGCCAAAGCTTAAAACACGGTGATAAATACAGATAGCGGAATTTTACGCGGATAAGCTTAAAATAAATGCACTATTCTATTTCGCATCATCAAGGTAATGGCAACTCGACGTTACTAAAAATTTAAAATACTCTTATGCGCGTTAATTTTTTCGCTTTAAGACATTGCTGTCACGGTACTAAGTGCCCAAAGTTATTTATTTAAAAAATGGGGACAGGTATTTTAAAAGCGATAGGAAAACGCAATTATAGACCATTCCGCACAGTATTTTTATTATCTGATTTTAACGACACATTTTTCAACAAATCTTATTGCCCAGCAATAAGTTCTCACAAAAGTTTGCATTTATGTGAAAATATGCACTTTTAGCTTTCTTTATTACGAACAAATATAATAGGCGTTAAAAGATATGAGCGAGGCTTCTCAGCTGAATGATGTTGAAAACAGTCAATTTAGGGTTTTTGATTTCAGTCTCAGCAAAGTATACAGAAGTGCGAGCAGGTCGGGGAGGCTTTAACCAACTTGCACAATAAAAAAGAGAATAATGAAAGCTCTCCACGAAAGGGAAGAACTCCTGTTCTCTATGCGACTAAAGAAGGCTATTTAGTTAGCAAAAGGTAAGGCACGGCTGCAAATGTTTTAAAGGACCACAAGTGCCTTAAATTATCAGAGAGCAACATACAGAGGACTTTAAAGATCGAAGAAAGTCTTATTAGTTGCAGCTATAAACGGAAGCTTCTCTAACTGGCATGCTTAAAGGCGGGAGAAAAGAATTCTGAAAATTTATATGGAACGCAGCGATAAATGAATCAGCGTTACGTTTTAAAGTAAGAAAAAAAATTCAATTCTTGGGCCTTGATGGATATGAATATAATCGGTCCAGTTTTGACCCATCTCGTTCCGTTTTATCATCTATTTTTATCGAAAGCTAACTTGTTCTAACCGTCTTGCAATTTTAATTTTGCTCAAATTACTTCCAGATTAAATAGCTATATGTGCTAAAAGTGTATTAATACATCCTTAATCAACACCAATCTTATTTACATTGCTTTTCTTTCAGATTAGCCATCGCAAGCATTACCATTGATCCAAAAGTATCTAAGAAACCATAATTTCCAGGGACATGAGTGCCAGGAATAGCAACGCTAAAATAAATCCATTTGCTACTCTTTTTGGACATCACTATCGTATCCCACTTGGATATCAGAGTCAAATTTAAAGGCCATTACGCAACAGACAATAACATCCAACTATTGAAAAAAAATAGCGAATGCCGGAATAGGAGAGGTGCAGATAATACCTGAAAAGAAAACTTATAAATATGAACGTAAATATACTGAAATATGTCAGTGAATTTTGTTAGTGCCAAAATTTGCAGATAAACAAACGAAAATGCGTTGGCTAAATATCGACCCATTCATTTTGTAAATACTTTACACACACCATTATTGGATAACGTACTAGACAAGCTACAGCAAAAAACATACAAAGAAGGCTACATTAATTATTTTAAAGTTTAAGCTTCGACTCTCACTGTTGGATTATGCCAAGTTTAAATGATATACGAAAGCCTCGTTTTAGACAAAATAAAGGCACGCTATTGTGAACTATTACAGTAAAAATATAAAGAAGGATCTTGAACTTATTGGGAAGGGCTAAGTAAGAAAACACAGCTCAGAATGGCATAAATATGCTTCTTGTTTGTGCTATAGAATGCATTTATAAAACAGCAAAAAGTCAATTCAGAGCACAACGCTTTATAGCCACATCCCATGATTAATACAATAGTGTTCGCTTAAACAGACCGCTTCTGTAATAAAAGCGTTGCGTATGTTTAAGCAAACTATGCTGTAAGAAGATTAGTACAGCCGCTATCAAGTAAATAGTTTTATTATGAAAAAATGGAATACACAAAGGCCAAAAGCACGCGATTATACGAAGCCTTTGTGCAGAAGCTAAGTAACTTGGATAATAAAGCTCATGTCAAAAAATAAATCGTTTAAGTTGAGAGTATTACGAATATTTTAAAAAATTTTGAATAAAAATTTGCTAATAGTTAGGGGAGGAAGACCGCACCCCTAATCGAGTAGCGTGGGATGAATTACATAAGGCGACGTGTCAAGAATACCAAACTCAATAAGTGATTTTGAGTGTTCAAGCATGTTACAAGCACGAGAGTAGCTTAACA
>JALPMN010000570.1:0-20796 GCA_024243835.1 Enteropsectra breve | reverse complement strand
ACTTTAGGATTCGTATGCCCTGAATTATCTGTGTCTGTCGTGAAGGCTGGTTCTCTGTATACGTCATTTAAGTTTAAACTTTTCACGCTACTCGAATCTTCATTTGACTCACTCTCAGTACTTTCGGCGGATAAAATCGCATTTTCGATGCTTTGAGTATTCTCTTCACTTAACTCACTGCAATGTGGATTTTCATTAATCTGAATTGCATCTTCATTGGATATTAAATCATTCTTGCAACAACAAACCGATATTTTGCTTTTATCTGCTATCTTTTCACTCATTTCGACATGTAAGACTTCCAAATCTGTTCTTTTGATTTTAATTCTACTCGGGCCTTTAGTTTTATTCTTTATCTTACATTTAATTTTATCCTTGCCAACAACACCATTTGTCTTATCATTTCTTTTAGAACCAGACTCAGTTGTATTTCCACTACTGTCACTCATAAATTTGAAGCTTTTTAAATTTTCATTAGTAGCCTCTTTATTACTGGAGTCATTATGATCCTGCTGTATATCGCTTATTTTATTACTGGCGTCATCATGATCCTGCTGTATATCGCTTATTCCATTATTTTCATTAGTATCCTTTTTATTACTGGAGGAATTATGTTCCTGCTGTATATCGCTTACTTTTTTAGCACTTGTTTCTGCAATAACATTTAAGATGCTTTCCTTACTTTTTATGAACCGAAAACCCTTGAAGTTGCTAGAGTGGGCCTTCCATTCAGATTTAGTTTTTCGGGTTTTAATAGGCATTTCTGATGCTTGATTACTTTGAAGATGCTTAGTTTTTATTTTAGAAACTTTGGTCTTATTTTTTTTCAATCCTCGCATTAACTCAATTACCTGATTTTCAATAGCCACATTGTTACTTACAACGCTATTATTCACAGTTTCCTTGTGAATACTTGCCCTTATATCTTCTTTTTCTTTCATTTCATTCGTACTTTCATCTATTTTTACCGATTCGAAAATATTGTCATGTTCTTTATCTTTAGTATGATACTCAACTCCAACTGTAACTTCATGTTCTTTGCTGAGCTCATGAGATTCAAGCTCATTAGATTCAAGCTCATTAACTTCATTTGAGTAGGCCTCTTCAGAACTTTCAAAATCATATGTTTGTTCTAATTCAGCAGATTTATCTTCACTAGAGACTATTTCTTTTTCGTCTACAACAACCTGCTCTGGAATATCTTCATATTCACTTTCAATGTAATTTTCTTTTGGAGGGTCCTCATCAACCCTCTTCTCAATTTCATCTGAAGTGCTATCCAATATACATTCACTACCTACTTCATCTTTTAGACTATTTTCTGGAGTCGGGCGATTAGTTATTTCTTGCTCCTTTGTACTTCCAAATTTTGCACATTGCTTATTTTGGCTTTCAGTAGAAAACTTCCTTTTACTGAGTTCTGGCATTATATTCCATCTTAAGAACAACAGAGATAATAGCATCAACAATAATAAAAGTACTATAAGAAGCAAGTATCTTTTTACGGATTTGGACCTCCTAGAGGGCTTGTTCTTGCCCAGGATCCTTTTTCTGTATGAACTTTTTGCATTATTTGCACAAGAAGTTCTGCTCTTGAAACTATCACTGTTGTGGCCGAACTGAAATGTAGAATTAACAGTATCACTCATAAAACTATTGTCCATATCACTACTATTCACAAATGTGCGGTCCATTTCTATGGTGTTCTCATTCGCCATCAATTCTTTTAAGCTAATAATATCCATCCGGGAAGAAATCTTATCGCTATCGTTTGAGTAGTGCAGGCCTTCTTTACAAACGGACAGTTCTTCCTCTCTGTTGCTATCAATAGCTATTTGATCAGTTTTTTGATGTTTCATGAAAATTTTCGGGAGCTTTTCCAGAATATTAATTTTGATTAGCAGATGTTAATATATGGGATGTAGCGAATGTTATAAGAACTTTAACTAATTTTACTTCTTACATCACTGTTATTAATGAATTTTAAATGACATTTTAAATATTTCAAAAAATCCATAGCTTCTCTATTATTCTACATGAAGTCACATAAAAATTAAGCTAATAATGTTTGAGCAATAGACATGAACTTTTAAATTCCTAATTCATTTAAACTATTGAATATTATAATTTACTGTTTAATGTAGGCGGTTTAATGCTTCCAAATCCTTGCTTAAAACAAAAGATCTAGTGCTAATCCCAAATGTTAAAAATCAGATTCATTATTACTCGACTAGACTATATAAAAAATCTTCGTTATTTTAATCCTCCAAAGAATTATCTTTAGTTTATATAATTTGTATGCCTAGTTTTATTCCTATATTCAACACTAGTATATATAGCCTTATACTTTGCTCTAGAAATTATACTTTAATTTTTTTGAATATAAAGGCTACAATCCGCAAATTATAGGAAATACACTCTAAAATATTGTATAACAAATATATCCACAAAATTACTCGTATCATTGAAGATAAAACTACTGTATATTTTCTAAATAAATTTTATATTTTTTAATTCATAGCTGAGTTAATTATGAATGCCTTCTCCTTGCTCTCTCCAATAAACTGTTTTATGCCAACTGCTCCGCATCCCTTCTTTGAAGATCCAGAAACAAGCTCTCCGAGTGCCTTTCTGTCGTCAAGCAATATGGTGGTTATTTTCTTGCTCTCACAGAGGCTGAGAACAACAGCCTTGAGCTCGTTCTGGAGATCGTTGGCCAAAACAACAACCTTCATGGCATCGTGTGCGTTTTCACCGGCTCTGGCGAGTGTCTTTACCACCTCAGCAGCACCAACGGCAAGCTGTCTGTGATTTTTGGAGACAGTAAAAAGCTCTTTAAGAGCGCTCTCTCTGGTCATTTCACCCATTTCATAAGATTCGGTATTCATTGAGGGATATAAAAATTTTTAAAAATTTTGCAGATGCCAACAATTATTTTTGGGCCAAAGCGCTATTCAGCAAATGAATATCTTAGTTCAGCAGAAACTTCAAGTCTTATTTCCTATAATTCTCCTTCTAATAGAGATGTTCTGCTTCAAATAGGCCTTATGTTCATTCCTTGTTTTTTAGCTTAAAATATCCGCAGAAGGAAAATGCAATGGATACATGCTTAAAAGATACTATGTTAAATAAATTTAAAAGCTTACTATTAAATTTACTGTTAATCGATTGTAGAGTGACAAGGGGCATTCAATGGATTTTAAAAGAAATAAAAAGAAAAAATGAACTTCTTGTAAGAAGAATCAAATCATGCACAAATCATTTAAACTGCCCATTTTAATGACACAGCATGAGTGAGTGCTTTTAGATTCTTTAAGCATGGCTTTGAAGCGCTACATTTCTTCTAATATTATAGCAGCAGGTATAGCTGATGAAAGCATCTTGCATGTTTTATACTTAGTTGGCAAAATCTATACTTTTTATCAGAGAAATATCTAGTTGAATGATCAAGCTTGTCTTAACTAAATAATCTCTTTGAAGCATAGCTTCTTTTCTATCATTTAGATTTTTTTCCTGTAATGGATTTAATGATAAAAAATTTATTTTTCTATAAATAAATTATACTTTATCAACCATATGTAGAGAAATAATCTAAATGATATAAAAGAAGCTCATAGTAATGGTATCGAAAAAAGCCAGATGGAAGATTTTATCAAGGAGCTCATGGCCTGGGCTCACCTAAGCACGGAGGAGGAAGGAGAAGCATATGTGGTGAAAGGCAAAAAATACTTCCTGGAAAATCTGTGCAATGCAGACAGGCGAAAGGTGTTTCTAAGGATAATGGCTGTTGAAGGAGAAGCAAACATCCAAGTATTAGCCGAACAATATTTTATCTATTTAAATTGCCCTAAATGCAAAAAACAAGTGGATGAGGCTATTTCCCAGGCAGCCAATATCCTGAGAGATGATGAGTTTTTACAGGCCCATGGATATTCTAAAGAATTTTTACGGAACGAAAATAAAGTGATAAGAGAACTGAAGGAGGCTAATTCGGTCTGCAAACTGCTGGAGACAGAGTGTGACTACCAAATCAAGGAGATATGCCAGGCATACAAAGAGCTGAGATATGAGATAAAGGCGCATCTTCAGTTTATGGAAGATAGACTCTTTGGTCGTCGTAAGGTAGAGAAAACGGCTGTTGCTGAGGCAATGGAACGTTTGAGTATACAAAATTCTGGAAAAAGTACAGTGAGTGATGCCGAGAGGAATAATATTCGTAATTCTGCAATAAATAAGGCAAGAGAAAAACACAGAGCAAAATGTTATAAAGACTCTATATATTTAGCAAAGATAGCCGATTCTCTTGAACTTATCAAAAAACGCAAGAAGTATAACTCTGAACACCCTGTAAAAAATTAGCTGAGGTAAAAAATTAGCGTAAATCAATAAAATACTTAATTTTGAAGTGGGTTAAATATAAAATTCTTAATTTTGAAGTGGTTTTAAAAAAATCAAGTGAAATTCTTTCAAGTAGCACCATACAAAGTGATGTTGCAGCCCTTTTAGTTTCGTTATTCCAGACACATTTTGTGCTTTATTTCTAGAAGAATATACTGGCTCCAATCAACATTCGTAATATATAGACTTATACTAAACAAGCTTTAAATATCTAAACGCAAGTTTTTAAAATCATTGTGTCTAGATATATGTTTATTCTTCTGGTTTAAAACTACACAGAATTAAAGTTTATTACATCGCAAGGAATAAGGCATGCGACAATCCCAGAGCTATATGCTCAAGAGATAAAGATTAGTGTGCAAATTTAGCAATTTCAAATGAAAAAATAAAGCGAAGAAAAGAAGAATTAATATCTGTTTCTATACCTATAATTTTTACGATTTGGTGATTCATTTAAAAAGATTATTTAATTTAAGGCTAAAATGCTGTGCAGGTTAGTGTTTTATAAGCTAATTAAAATATCTTAACATATTTAATCAAATCATAGTACAGTGAAATCCGCATATAAGGGATTTTTTGGGACCGGAAATTTTGTCCCTTATAACCGATTTTCCCTTATAACCGGTTTAAATAAAAAACCAAAATTATATTTGAATAAGATTTTAAGAAAAAACTTTAATATAAAATCAAAAATCTAGCTAAGTTGTTGTATATTCATAAATAAGTATAAATTTTAATTTGGTCTGATATATTGTAAGATCAATTATATAACAAAACTTCTTGTTTTATCATAGATATAAAAAAGAAGAACAATTTAATAAAATCTCTTTATAAAATGACGTTTTAAATAACAAAGGTCTCATCAATTTCTCTTCTGGTACCTAGATTTCACCTCATAAAATTCTAAAAGTGATTGAGGACGTGGCCTCAAACTTATTAATCCATCCGTTTACCATTTAAAATCAATAAAACTTTTTTTTTCAACTTCAATTACTTTTCCTGACATTATTGGTTATGAACGAGGAGTGTCCACAATTTTCATTTCTCTAAGCTATAAAAGAAGCTTTTTATTAAGCAATTCCAAAGCTGTAGTTTTATTTTTATTCATGTTGCCGTGTTACTTCATGCGCCTCTAATATGAAATGTCTATTTTTCAATGCAACTTATAAATGAATAGATTGCAATTCCATGTAAAATTGAAGAACTTTGCTTAGTTCCATTCTCAATTTCGAGAAATTTTACTTTTTCCTTCTATTTTTAACTTTTTTCTATTGTTCGCTGTCATAATATTAGGAAAATTATTCACAGATTTTTAAAAAACCGTCCCTTATAACCGAATCCCTTATAACCGGATTTTTTGGCTCAAAATCAATAGAAAAAATGGAAAATTTTTATTTCGTCCCTTATAACCGAATCCCTTATAAACGGATTTCACTGTAGTTGAATTATCCTTCTAAAAGAGTAGATAACTACTATTATACGATAATTTATTCTTGTAATAAATGATAATGCACATTGACTCTATAGAATTGCTTTTCTTCCACTGCTGATTTTTCCTTCCAAATTTTTACCCAATGGTCGTACTCGGACAAAATAGTGAAAAACCAGAGGTCTTAAACTACTACCCCACATCTATCGAAGACATCAAAAGAAGCAGACACAACAAATTCATCATACTGTTCTCAGGAAAGCACTGTCCCCCGTGCAAGATGCTCAAGTCCTGGCTTGAGACATACACCCCCTGCGCACCCTTGCCTATTTACCACATCGATGCCCAGAGCAGTGAGCCGTGGATTGGGAACCTAAACACCCTCTACAATGTGCAGAATATTCCAAGGCTTGTGATAACTGACTCCACACTCAAGGCCCAGGCTGATTTTGTGGGATATGACCAGCCTAAATTGGACGAGGGTTTTAAGAAGCATTTTGCCAAGCATTAAAAGTAATTTCTGAAACTTAAATCATATTCTTTTATTAACACTTAAAAACATCTTGTATTTAGAACATTCTTATACTTAGAGACATAGCATATTGAAGTGGTAAAATATTGAATTATACGCAGCTTTAAAAATATCGTTCAATTTTAATATTTTATTTATACTGCGGCAGCTCTTTTTACACCAGTTTTATTCGATATAGTTGTATTTGGAATGAAACTTATCATTGTTCTTCTTTACTGCCTCATCGTACTTGTCTCTGTTGCTCTTATAATCCCTGGCGGCATTTATATTTGCTGGGCTGAGTGGGTTTGGATCTTCCATGAGATTGGCGAGGCCCTGAAGAATATCTGAAATTGTTGTTGTTGGATTCCACTTGTAGGAAATGAGATCAAGACAAATGTGGTTGTCAGCATACACATTTGGGTGGTATACCCTGTGCAGAAACTTCACTTCAGGGGGAGCCATCGGATACGTCTTGGGAAAGCTCATGCTAACGAGAAAGAAATATCCGTTGTGTGTCAGCTGGCATATCCACGAGTGCATGTCTTTGCTGACAGGCCTTGCGAAGAATCCAAATTTTCTATTTTTTTCTAAGTTTTTGAGTTCATTTTGCAGTCTGAGTTTGGATTCCATGGCGATATGAAAATTTTTTAAAATATCACTCTGTTCATAGAAAATACAAATGAGAGACATAATGTGTTCAAGTGCTATCTATAAAAATTAAAAGTGCTGTTGAATTGAATTTAATCTAATGCTATTATTTTAAGTCTGAAATGAATGTAGAGCATCATTATAAAATATCATGTTTATAGCTTAAGTATCAGTTTAAACTCATTTATCCACTTATTAATACAGGGTTAAAGCTTCTATTTTTCATTGACTAAAAACTAGTTACGATAGCTTTTTTATTTTTTAAAATTTTTAAGTGCTAAAATGACTGGACTAATGCCAATTGCAGAAAGTAAAAAAGACACCAAAACAACCGGTGACAACAGCGAAAGCATAAGAGTGGGCACCAATATAGATGAAGAGGGAAGATTAAATATCGATCTCTCACAGGAGTGCATGAATCTCATATGCAACCCAGCATTTGCAGCACTCAGAAGAACGCTGGATGAACTGAAGGCAAATCCATGCGGAGAACTTGTGGACGAGGTGCATCTGATAATGCTGGTTGATAATTCACAGAAAAACGTGCTTATACTGGACATTCTCCCTGAAATATATCCATACATTGCATACCCAGCACTGTACGATAAAATATGCCTTCTTTTGGCTGATGTAGCCCATTTAAACAGCACTGTGATATCTTCACTCCTTGCGTTCGATATCTTTTCATATTTGGACTACAGCAAAAATATAACATTTGGGCTCATCCTTTCCATCTGTGATAACAACAAGGAAGCATGGGATCTTTTTAGAGCGCAGCACTACAAAGAAGAATATGGAAGCAACGATAAAATACAGATGCTTGAAAATCAATACAAACAATAAATGATCTTTACATGATTGTAGTTTTATAATTTTTTAAAATCATACGATTAAGAACGACATGTGTTTCTGAAGAAATATATCTAAAGCTTCTGAATTATTTATAACCATAAGCCTATTGTAATTTGTTTTGATTGTAAAAAGTTTGTTTCTTTACTTTTATTTTATCCATCATTATTTTAACAATCAATTTACAAAAGCTTTAAAGAGTAACTGTAAAATTCATCAAAAACTTAAAGGAATGGCATTTCTTTATTCACGTAACAGTCGCTAAAAGTGGCATATGCTCAGTCAATAAAAACTGGTGCAACTAATATGGTAGTTTTTAAATTATACTTTTTTTAAATATGATTAAAAGCTAAAATTTGCCCATATGCTTGTAGTACCGGTAAAACGAACAATTAGAGAATTAATGATTCTAGTAGCACCACAGGCACTCCTTTGCACAGTAACATCTCTGATTCAGAATCCAGATGTCTGTGTTGCGCCGTCTTACAACAGCGTTTTTAATGGCCCCAACAACTATAATTATTGCCATGATATAAATAATATTCAAACTTTAAATGGAAAAGAAATAAACTTAGATGCACTGGAAGATAAGGTAAAAGCAGGAATAGAATGCAATGATGTGCTTAACAGCAATGTATCTCATGAGCGCAAGAAGAAATACTGCAAGAGGCGCACTATTCACGGGAAGAACAGTCATTCAAAAGATATTAATGATGAAAAAGTATTATCAAAGAGAACTTCAAAAAATGTGAAAATAGGCGATGATGCTAGCATTCATAGCTCAAACATGGGCAGTGAAGGTGCCAAATGCCATTATGGAGATGATCTGCCTGAGAACACAGCTTTTGAGCATAAAAAAGACAATTTTAAAGAAAATGTGCTAAAAAAGGCAAAATTCTTCGATAATTATGAAACATTCACTAACAAAACAACTGGAAAGCGCACTATAAGATACAAGACAAGACAAGATTTTGTCTTTAAAATTATCCAGTGTGTGGGAGGGGTCTTTGTATCAGAGGCGGGCGCGCTGCTAACATTTTTGCGTGCTAAAAAAACTACAAATAAGCAAAATGTATTTTACTATGATGTTGTTAGTGATAAATTTGTTTCCTGTACCTCTAAAATGATACGTGCGTTTGATTTTTATCTGTGGTCAAACTGCAAGAAGAGAAATAAAGAACCCAAGGTAAACAGAGACCCTAACGAGAGATATAACGAGCCCAGCAGCATAGAAACGTTTTACAACGCCTATGGTGGACTTAATGATGTTAATATTAATAAAGGTAAGAGAATAAAATATGCCGAGTATTTTCTCTACGGGCTAATGAAAAAACATTTCTGGAATTTTCTGAACCTGAAGCCTGTCAAGAACCTGTTTATCGAACGAAATAAAATAATTAAAGCGGAAGAAACTCAGTATTTTAATTTTAATAAATTTATGAAGGAATCAGAGTTTGGAAAGGAAACATGTAGAATTGAGAAAAGAAAGCTTATTGCTGGAAAGATTTACATAAATTTTACCTTTGGAAAGATCCTCAGGATAGTGGTTCTGCTGGATGAAGTTCTGTATAAATCTCACAGCAGTGTGTATAAGCAATACATAAAGCCTTCTGTAAAGGAAGATGTTTATGAGATGTTTAGGAAGGATCTTTATGAAACAAATTGCGATTCAGATGCAAATTCTATTGACGATGACAATGTTGAAGATGTAAGTAGCACTAGGGAGTATAGTGCTGAAGATGTAAGTAGCATTAGAGAGTATAGTGCTGAAGATGAAATCAGCAGTTCGAATGATTCTTTGGGACAGAAAGTGAATCCTTCCAAAAATGATAAAAAAGAGAGCAAATCTTCAGAAACTGGGATCAGAAAGGTAAAAGAAAGTGTGCGTGTAAAGACAGCAAAAAGAAGAACTCTTAAGAAAAAGAAGCATAAGAAGAGAAAAGCAGTCTCTATGAATAATGCAGTGCAACCATTTCAACCAGTCGGTATAAATGAAAATTCTGAAATACTTGATAAAGATGTTACAACGAATAATGCAGAGGAGAATTGCAGCGAAAATGAAAGCATTGGCCCTTTAAAGGATAATGTTGGAGAAAATCAAAAAAAGCTGTTTTATTTCCTGCAGTCTATATCTCATGAAGATATTCAAATGATAAAAAAGAGAGTACTCTGTATATGTATTATAATTGGTATTTGTGGAGCTGTAACGTACTATTTAAGCCTTGGAGATTTCTTTGTTTCGTATCCCCCATGGACAGCTTTTTAAATTGCATATACTTTTCACTAAGATTAAATTGAATGCCTTCTAATGAGTGTACATCATAGACTTTAACAAACTTAAATCATGGTTAAGAAATGCGTTTCATTTTTACTTCTTAGATAACCTTTTAGATTCAGTTGAAAGAAAATAATAGCGATTAAAATAGAACTGGCACCAAGTTCCTTACAGCATAAATATATGAGCATAGACTATTGTTAACACAGGCAATAAATTCCATGTGCTTTGATGATTTTATACTGCTGATTGAAATAAATAACATTAAAAGAAGCTTTTATTTTTAAATAAGAGAAAATCTTTATTTTATTTTTTAATATTGGATAATTAAGACCAAAGCCGTTACTCTTATTATCAGCTCATTAGTTTGTAAAGCAAAGTATCATATGGGTAAGGGCTATATACTATGGAAGAGGACATAGGCTGAAACGAACGGTTAAAGAAGAGGTCTCCCGTTTTATCACATGGGTAGTTTGTCTTGCGATAAAAATTTGTCTATGCATTATTGTTTATTTTGTACCCGTTGCTAACTTTTAGAACAGATTCGAGTGTTGAAAATAAAGGGGGATTAACAAGATCAATCATTAAAATCAAGATGCGATCAGAGAAACGCAGCTCTAAAAAGAAAACCTAATAGAAAATACTTAATAGTATTTAATGTGATTAATAATAGATTTGGGCTTCTTGAAGAAATGATTTCAATATTTAAAGCGTTATCAAAAATCATCCAATCAGAAAAAAGGAGAAACTGTTTTATAGGAAAAGATTTTATAGCCCAAAATGACCGTCAGTGATGAAATGAATAATAATGCGCCAGAGAAAAATACCGAAAATAAGGGAGTTGCAGAAAATATAGTTGATACGACCGCCGCCGTTGCAAATACAGAAGCTCCAGAAGAGCAAAAGTCTTTCTTTGGAAAAATGAAAGAAAAATACACTAAAATCTTCAAAGACGCCCCATCATTCGCTGAGTTCACAAAATTGCGTGGATCTGCTATAATACTGCCAGAGATGAGCTTTTATGAGATCATGAAAAAGAATCTTTATGATTTCGAGGTTATGTGGTTTTTGGTTATGCTGGCAATAGATGTTTCAGTCCTCTTTTTGTGGTTCTGCATGTTTGGAGCGAAGGCGCTGGGCAGCTTCTTCTGCTTTATTGCAATAACGATATTTAATTTCGTGGCAATTGGTAATTTCCAGATTGGTTCCTACAAAACAAGGCTGTTTGTGCTTAATGCTATTGGAGCAGTGATTCAATTTTTAGTGTGTACTGGCATTAGTGGTAATGAAGATGGCGATGACGATGAAGATGACTTTCATGTGAGAAATTTTGTGCCCTATTTGCATCTAATTTACATTCTTGTACAAACATTCCATGCTTGTATCATCTCTCCACGTGCCGCACCAATTGAAATTTAAATAAATTCAACAACTTATTCTGAGATTTTTTTAAATGCATCGGTTTAAACTTTTTGTTCACAATAAACAGGCAATAAAAAAGCTAATCGGCTATTATGGCGGATAAAGGTTAAATACTTAGCAAGAAGAATAATATTAGATCGACGCATATAGCTGATATATTTTATCAATATTAAAAGTAAAACCAAACGATATCAGATTTATTATGTAATTCGGAGCATTTTTGCTACGCGCTTGCTGTCTACTGACATTGCTTTCTAAAATTTTTTTAATTCATTTTGCGTTGCTAAATCAACTCCTTTATTTTGTGCAATGATGCCATTTGTCCGAGCTTTTTGGTCCATTTTTATCATTTCAAGAGCATAAAGCTAACACAATACTTATGTTTTAACTCTTTCTGTATGAAGGCCTAGCAGCATGCATTTCACTCATGCTATAAATGGCAATGTTTGAAAAAATTATTATTTTTCCCCTACAAATAAATTAGAATCTCATCGTTTAATTTGAAGCGTTATAAAAATCAACCAATCACTAAAAGGGGAGAGCTATATTAACGAGAATTTACAATCCCCTATGTTCGGATTTAGCGGTGAAAGAAAGGAAGTCCCGGAGAATAATCCTGCTATAGAGAAATTTCCATTAGAGCCCATTGTCCAAGAGAGCACTCAAAACAATCTGGATGATATAAAAGCAACTCATAAATCATTTCTTGGAAAAATGAAAGAGCGATACTTGAAAATATATAAATCTGCTCCTTCTTTCAAAGAGTGTCTTAAACTGCGGGGCAACTCGATACTGCTGCCAGAAATGAGCTTTTATGACATATTTCACAAAAATCTTGTTGATTTTGAAGTGAACTGGTTCCTGGCTATGCTAATAGCAGATACCGCGTTGCTTACGATAGTGTTCCTTGTCAGCCGTTTAAGGGGCTTCTATTGTATTCCTATTTTTCTAGTAGTAACAGCCTTAAACTTACTAGGCATTGGAAATTTCAAGATTCGTTCTTTTAACGTAAGGTTAATCTTAGTTAACTCTCTGTTAGTGTTGCCTCTTTTTATTCGTTTCACGATTAATCTGATGTCAAGACCTTCCTATCCTAAAAGAGAGTTTGTTGCTCTTGTCCCATTTACATTGCTGCACCTTATTTTCATCTTCGCACAACTTATACATGCAGCCATTACAACGCCAATCATCAAGTCAATAGATATTTAAATAAATTCGCTCAGATTATAAGTTTTAAACTGATATTATTGTAAAACTATTTGATAGATGATGGAAAGGGCTCCATTTTAATTTTTTAAAATTGTAATTTTTTGTTCAGATGGCCCGCGGGCTTTATGCCGGAAAATACGGTTATATTTTTAAGAATAAATGGCTTGCTACCAATTTTATGTGTATGACACGAGCATCTGCATATGTATATGCGGCTGCATTTAATTAATCAAAACCTTTATAAATCCGTTTGTTGGTAGCTATCCATCCAAATAATTGAAGTCAAAATATTTAGCTTGCGACACAGCCCATAAAGTGGCATGTCTGTCTATGTTCCATAGTTTGCTTTAGTAAAATAATTCTCACTTAAAGTGCTTTTCACATGGAAAGCTTTGCAAATCAGTTGATTTCTATATTCAAATGTTACAAATGATGAAAATAATAAAGGAGAAATCATTTTAAAAACGAAATCTTTAAAGCCCCATGCCCGAATTTAAGGAAGAGAAGAAAATTGCTCCGTCAGATAATCCAGAGAACGCTGCAGCAAGAGATAATATCATTGATTTGCCCGTTCCAAAACCAAATACCGAACAACCGACCGTTACGGAACAAAAGATGAGTTTCTGCCAAAAAGTAAGACAAAATCTTTATGATTATCAGAGAGGCTGGTTCGATGCTATATTCTTTTTAGATGTTATGGCTGTGATTATCTTTCCCATATTTGCGAAAGATCCTGGCCTTTTAGTAATGTCTTTTGGCGCCTTTATATTAACGTTTATAAGCTATATTGGAATAAATTATTCCAAGATTAGACTATTTACCTTGAACTTTATTACTACTACTCTTTTGGTTATATGTATTGTTGTCTTTAGAAGAATTATTTAATTGACTGTTATCATGATACTGCATGGGTATCCGTTATCATAAAATTTTTAGTAAAATTTTTAAAGAATGTTATTATATAACAACATGTATAATTATAGATTATTACAAGTTGGGTCCTTCGCAATTAGAAATCTCGTTCCTTTTTCTAACAGCTTGCTAAGTGCGAATTGTAAGCGGAGTCTTGCAACTAATACATGCTTGCTTCGCAACTCCAGTGGCAAAGCCCTTAGATATTTAACCAAATTTCAACTAAAATAAAGCTGTTTCTTGATATTAGAGTTGCTTTGGTATTAAAGTAGCAACTTTTACAAGAAAAATTGTTTTAAAAAATATAAAAAATAAATTTTTGATTTTACATAAGGCCATCCCGAAAGTAAACCTCATTTTTATCGATAACTTAGTTCTGATCAACAGTCCGATCATACCCTCTTCGGGCTTCGATTATAAGGCCTATTCATATGTCTTGTATGATTCTGAAAATGGGTATTGGCGGCATTTGGATTACTATGTACACTGACCGCATACCAAACGCACTGTCCCTACGTGGGTCTTCACATACAACCACTTTTTAAAATAACAAATTCTATGGTGAAACAAGCTAGTCTCTTCTTTATATTATGCTTAGCGAGAAGCATGGCCCCTCCATAAAAGTTTTATATGTTGATATTTATTAATATCACTTAATTTCTGTATTTAAAATTTATCGGCATATAAAAAATAATAAGCGTCATCGTTTTGCAATTAAAATTTTTAATACCCATGCTACTCATTAATGTTGAAAAGAATGATGCCCCAAATAGCACTCCTGTGAATGCTGTTATTAGGAAAAACACCAATGATGCAACTGTGCCAAATTCTTATACCAATCATATTGCAAATACAGAAAAGTTGAGCTTCTTCCAAAAAGTGTGCAAAAATCTCAATGATTATGAGAGATGGTGGTTCACCATTATGTTCATTTTTGATATTATTGCAGTGGCTGGATATACTATATTAACCGGAAATATTTTTCCTCTAGTGACGAGCTTTGGAACCTTAATTTTAACGTTTATAAGCTTTGTTGGAATAAGCAATTCTATGATTGGGTTGTTTCCCCTGAATTTCATTGTTACGCTACTTCTTGTTATATGTTTTCTTTTAATATACTCGGGACATGTAATTTATGGTATAGAATTAACATTAATCTTTGAACCAGCGTGTTGTGTGCGAATCGTATTCGGATTTTCACAACTCCTACATGCCTGCTTAGCGACTATAGAATATAAATCATAAATTAATAAATACAATACAACAATATAGGCTTTTATCTATGTAATATTAATCCTTGGTCTATAAACAGCGACTTATTCACGAAAAATAGCTTTTAGCAAACACCACAGAGAGTCTTAGCTATCAAGAGCTTCTGATGGCATCTTATCAATTTAGTCCAACGAAAATCATCAGGACAAACTTTGTCCCGAAGGTTTTAACTATCTTAAGCAGGACTAATAGTGCATTTTTGCCTCTCTATTCTCTACATTTCTTTTGGATTCAGCTTAAGCAGTGGATTTGCATTTTCAGATTATCTTAAAAATAGAGAAATACTATTTCAGAAAAGATCAAATATATTGCTTTTTTCATAATAAGCGGTGAGACATGCATATAAAAAATAAGAGGCACGCATTTTTATGTATAGAAAGGGGTTTTCATTCATTGTTTATTATGGACATCTTAAACATATTCGTGTTTAAAACTCAGCATTTTGATCACAAAATAGTTAGATGTTTTTTTTAAAGCAATTCATCTTTAAAACATTTTCCAATTTGATAAAATAAAGGGTCTTTTATTTTGAAATTATAAATGTAATACTCACGAAAGCACAGAATTTTATTGTATCTTCATAGCATTGTTGCTAATCTTCATAGCATTATTTCTAATCTTCATAGCATTATTTCTAATCTTCATAGCATTATTTCTAATCTTCATAGCATTATTTCTAATCTTCATAGCATTATTTCTAATCTTTAAGACAGTATAAGATTTTTAAAAAATTTTTAACTTCCTTTTAAATCATAATTCTCGAAACTCCTTTAAGAGAGCCAATAAGAAGCATACGGCATATATAGTGATGCAGCATATGAAATAATTCTTCTTTAATACATTGATTTTATTGACACTTGGCTATAAATAAAGGGGCTAAAAATATAAAACTTAAATTTTTACTCGCCCTATGCTCGGAATTAGTGGTGAAAAGAAGAATGTCCCAGAAGATACTACAGGGATAAGTGGTACTAACGATAATATAATTGATATGAGTACTCCAAAATCAAATACTGGGCGCCCCGTGTTCGCAGAGCAAGAGATGAGTTTCTTTCAAAAAGTGCTCCAAAATCTTGAAGACTACAAAAAAGAATGGTTTAAGGCTATACTAGCTATTGATATTATTGTCTTGTTTTTTTTTATTTGTCTAATAGAAAATAGTTTTAAATGGGTGTTGGTCATTGGCACCATAATTTTAACGTCTATAAGCCTTAAAGGATTGTTCAGTTCCAAGATTGGAGTATTTGGCATAAACTTTATTGCTGTAATGCTTATAGTTATAGTTATGGCAATTAGTTATGGTGTAGCTGATGATTCAATTATTAATCTTGTGTATATTTTTACACCTGCTTGCATTGTGCGAATCGTGTTAGGAATCCTACAACTAATACATGCTTGCTTCGCAACTCCAAAAGCCAAGTCCTCCGATCTTGAATAAATTGACAGTAAAACAAAGTTTTTTATTATTGGTATTTAGAAAAGCATAAATAAAATATTTTATAAATACAACGTATAAAAAAGAACGAAAGCTATAAAGTAAAAATATCTACTCTAAGGATCATTGCTCCAGCGGGCTATAACTGATCTATACTATTTTGAACAAGAATATCGCCTCTTTAACGAATGAAAACTTTTTTACGACAAATTTAAATCTCTTTATGAAATATTCATGTTTTAATAAGCTTTAATACACTTAAATAAGATATAAATAAATCGTCCAGTGTTGAGAGGATGGTTCATCCCTTTCATTTCATTTTATAAAAAGATGCTTTATAAAAGAACTTTTAATAGAGTTAGACATAGTTGATATTTGCTCGCAATAAACACAGCTAGAACAAGTCCTACTTCCTTTATAACCACATTTTACTATTAAAATTTAATAATGCTCATATTGTTCTAACATTAACCAAGCACATTCTATAGGAAAACATAAATTATGTTCTTTTCTATCAAAAAATCATTTTAGTATTCTCTTTGTTTCAAAGCTCAATTCCTGCGTCCTCCATCAGCTCCTTGGACTTGCAGCCAATCCCTTCAGAAACACCATCCACTATTTCTTTAAATATTTTCTTTCTCACTGAGTTTATCTTTTTGATTGCAGCATGTTCCTTTCTCTTCTGTTCCATCGCATTCTCATCCACAACTTTAATCTCTTCTGCCCCCTCATTCTCCTGCACTATTTTTTTCATATTCTCAATCGCATGCTTCAGTTCATCAACACTCAGCTCATTTTCATAGCCCGTTATCTCCTCGCTGAGTGCGCTGTTCTCCTTCCACAAAACATTGCGTATTTCTTTAAGGTTGTTGAGTTTCCATCGCAGGTAGCGCAGTGTCTTCTCGTCCTCACCGTCCTTTCCGGATGAACTGCCATTCTGCTCCTTCATCTGGGCATCGATATCATCGTTATATCCCTCCTCTTCCTCTATCCTGTACTCCATGTCTTGTGCCAGACAGTAAAACTTGCTTTTACCAAGAAGTTTCGCCATTATCTTTTCTTTGCTGACCAAGTCACCGAGTATTTTCTCAACAACCGATTTTTTAATAGTTTTGAACTGCAGGACTACCTCCGATAGGGCAACTGGCCTGTTTGCGTAGTAGAAATATGTGTAAACAGTGTCTCTATTCTGTCTGTATTCCTCTTTTGATACATCCTTTGACTCTTTCGCCATTTGATCTGGGGTGAAATATTTTAGAGTTTCAAATAATCACACAATGCATCACTTATAGAAGATATCCATTATTTTAACACTAACTGTTATTTTAATATACTTTAATATGACATTTATAAAGCTCATCTCTATATCTGGTTAATCCCATATAATACTCCTTGTTTTAAGTTAATCCCCATTCTTTACAACACAGATCTATTAAGAGCTAAATACTTTTATAAACCAGCCCATCTTCATTATATTTTACTTTGAAATTACAATGCATTCAAAAATAAATGTGATTTCTTGTTTCACTTAATATCTTAAGCTTATAAGCTAGCTATAGAAAATATTATTCTGCAGCTTTTCAACACACAAACAAAGCTGCTACCTTAAACCTCCTTTATATGGCTATTGACAATAAAAAAAGAGGAATATTCGCGCAATATAAACGATGGTATCAAGGTAGTCCTACCATAACTCAATTCTTCCGCCTCTGCAATATAAACGAAACTTCTCACTCTGCCATCCCTTCGTTCGAGCAGTTCGTAAAGAATCTCTACGATTTTAGCTTTCATTACTTTATATTTCGGCTTTTCTGTCCTATTTTCATCATGGCTATCGTAAGCCTGGTGTTAAAAGACACTCAATGGCTATTAAGGATGGAAACACAGGGCCAAATTCTGAATATTCTGTATTTCATAAGCATCGCAGATATTAAAATTGGCCCTCTAGATATCAGCTGGCCCCTGCTCTATATACTTTACTTCAGCACCATAAAGGCCCTCTGCATCTTTCAGCTCGTGGACAAGACTGTTCTTATCACGGCCAAGGCTCTTCTCGTATTGCAGTTTGGTATGTTCCTTTTGATGAGTCTGCATGCATTTGCAGTTGCTCCTTATAATCCATCAGTATCTTCATTTTAACGCAATAAAAAATATGCCTTTATAAACTATCATTAATGGGTTTTCCAAGGAATGCTGTACTCTACTAATTAATTAAGGCAGGCTAAAGATCAAATACATAAATAAACTGTCATAACAATCAAACGTCTGTGAATAATTGTATACAATAGGTATCATTTATATTTTAAAACTTGCTAGAGAATAAAACACACATCACTAAATTTATCATTATGAAATATCCTATTATTATCAATATGAAATATCCTATTGTTATCACTATTGTTACTATTATAAATTATGAAATATAAATTATGAAAAATCATATGAAATATTATTGTGAAAGATCCCATTAAATATTTTAATCCGTTAAAAACATTTCTCTATATTTTGTCTTCTCTATCTCAAATACCGCAGATCCACAAGCAGCGGACTCTCCTCAGTCCCCACATAGATCATGTCCCCATTCCCACTGAACTTCACATACAAAATCTCATTTCCAGTGAAAATATCGAGAGGCTCGTTGCACCGTATGTCTCTAAAGCACAGGTTTCTGTTGCTTCCATAAACAACCATATTTTCATAAAAATCTGCGGCGGTTGCTTTTTCCCTGTATTTAAAAACAGAATCCATACGATTCAAATCAAGAAGCTTCACACTGCTCAGTCCAAAGCCCAGCACCAGTGACGAGCTTTCACTTGAACGTGCGTGCGAACAGGAAACATCCTGCATGTAAAATGAGCTGTTCGAGCGGTACAGCCCAAAGACTCCATCAGCACTGCTTGATATGCAGATTCCATCAGCCACACACAGCGAGCGTATCGCAGTGGTGTGCCCCCTGAACAGCGTTATATCGCCATCCTCATAAACCGCAATGCTGTTGTCTCTGCAGGCACAGACAAAGGCACTTCCATATTTTTCAGCAAAAATAACGCCACTCGTGTTGATCTCTGTAGCTGCACCCTCCAAGTTCGATTCCAGCCCCTGATAAAAAATAGTGCCATCTTCAGAAAAACTAAGCGGCTCTCCATCAATCAGCTTAATTCCATTTACCCGCGCCTTGTGCAGAGAAAGCGCCGTAAGCGCCTGCAGCCGTGGATCAAAGTGAATCACCTCCCCCTCAGCATTTCCCAGATAAATCATATTTGCCGATGCTGCCAGCGCCGTGCAGCCCCTAAAACTCTTGCTAAAAAGAAGATCGTTCTTAAAATATCCATGGAGCTGTGTTTCATTCCCAACAACAGCCAAATTGGATCCTGTCCACGATGCAAATGCTGGGTGCTGCGTTCTAAAAAGCTTGTGTATTCCCTTTATCTCTATGTTGTTGCTTCTCTTATTTACATAATCATCATAATTTGCTATCTCTATATTATTTTTTCTGTTTTTCCTCTTGCTGCCCTCTGAAGAGAGATACTTCTCCTTTCCCTTCTTGGGAGCCTCAATATCATGGCTGTTCTTGCGGGAATAGGCCCGCTTGCTGACCCCATGCACATCCATAATATTCGCTCCTCCATGTGTGTTGCTATATTTTGTATTACTGCTGTAAATGCTGCTGCTGTAAATACCGTGGGCACCGCCAGATGCACCGGAACTTAGGGAACAGGAATGCTCACTGTAGATATTAAACGGCGATGTGCACTTGCAGACCTCGCCATTCAAGTAGTGGAGCTCACCATACGCATACATCAGCCCCTTATTCACCAATTCTTTGAGAGTAAAGGCAGTCTGCTTGCCACCAGTGTTTCTTTTGTCCAACTTGGCATTTCGGTACTCATTAATGAGTATTTCCAAATCATCCTCTGAAATTTCAATCATGTTTTGTATTTGGGGATGGAAAAAATTTTAGAAAATAAAATATGTTTGTTTATGGCAGAAAAGCGCGGTGTGGATTTTAGAGCTGTAGCTGTTCATAAAATAGAACATCTGCATTTATTTATATGGAGTAAATTTTTGTTTGGCAAATTATTATGGTGCTCCCTTCTTATCACTAATATTCGTTGTGCCAGTGCCTGCCATATAATTTTCTTTATATCTTTCTGCTTTCTTCTCGCTCTCTTCTGCTTCGGTAAAATTTTTACAATGTGATGGCTGATTTTACTTTTATAATAAAATGTGTTCTGAAATGAAAGTGTGCGCTTTGATTATACTTCTTCATACTGGCGCTCTGCTGCTGGCAGGGGTGGAGCTATTTAAAAATTTTTCAATTATCAAATCTTGTTTGTTTTGACAGCGTATTTTAGCATGATGAAATATTTTTACTGCTGTTAGACATGTATGGTAAAAATTTGCTGTTATCTTTAATTATAGCAGAGGGGCAC
>JALPMN010000579.1:0-22992 GCA_024243835.1 Enteropsectra breve | reverse complement strand
AACAGCTTTTAAATTTTTAAAGCTGTTTATGCATCAATGCAACAGGAGCAAGAGCAGCTCCCTCTTCTACTCTCCACAATTGCGTATCTACGCAACTTCTTTGATGAAGATTCCTTCGATGCAGCACAGTCTGATATGCTTACTCTGCGCATCCTCAGGAAAAATGAGCGTACTGTTAAGTTCATGGATTGGCTTGATATCCTGGCCAGCCACAAAGATGAAATATCTGGGGTTATGCTGGGAATCTACAGCCAGCAGGGCCTTGAAGAGATATATGAGCTAAGGGATATTTTTGCTGACACTACCAACAAGGAAGATATTCCTGAATGCCCAGTCATTGAAAAAATCAAAAACCTGTGTAAAATCCTGCAAAAGCTCGATCCTCTTCCCAGCAGCAAAATAAAAATCAAGCTTAAAATAATGACCAAGCATAAAATAGAGATTCCTGGCTTTAAAAGCCTCAACGAGCGGTGGAAAGTAGCACAGGGAATAGAGCTGGAAAGCAATGGGGTTTTTATAAAGAAGAAACTAAACGAGAGAGAAAAAGATAATCTGATAAAATACAAGTACAAAATAGACTATTCAAAGGAGATGTTTGATTCCAGAGAGCTATCGTTTTACAACAGTCCCCTTATAAATAAGAAATACCCCATAAAAGTCGATACGCAATGCAATAATTCTACCGATAATAAGCAAAATGTAACTGATATTACTAAAGAAGATACAAATAATAAAGCGGTTAAATGCCCCTGCTGCATAAATAATCAGGATGGACAGCTCATCAAATGCTCTAACTGCAATTTTTACCAACATGCCGTGTGTATGGGATACTTCTCGTCCAGAGATAACAGAATTCCAATCGACTATATCTGTTTGTTCTGTGGCAAAGAGAACAACATGATTAAAAGGAAAATATGTGTGTTCAGAAGGATCTTGTATATCGTTTATAATGAGGATTTTAGAACCAAGGATTATATCAGAAGAAGGCTCGGACTAACGAATAATTTTGTGGAAATAGCCTTTAAGAGGCTCATAGAAGAAGGTTTTATTGAGAGCAAATATGCTGTAAATAATGATAAAAACAGACAGCTGGCTGAGGATGTCTGTATTTATGTTGCAGTAAAAAGCCAGGAGAGCAAAATTAAAATCAAAAAATATTATAATGCTAATAAAGAAGATGTTTATACGAGCATGGAGTCAATCGAAGTGAGTGGGTAATAAAAATATTTAAACAGCAAGACTTATCCTAATGGATATCAAGAAAAGGATATTATTATAAGATATGCTTAATACGCATTTAATCATTCGCAAAAGTAATTTCATAATCAATTTCAAATGTAATTCTAAATTCACTTGCAAAAATAGTTTTATAGTTTATTTCATAATCAATTTCAAACATCTTTTCATAATCTATTTGTAAAATCAACATACTCTATCAACAATCCTTATAGTTAACAATAAAATTGTAGTGCAAAATCATGTTAATTTTTTATTAAAGCTCCTCTCTAACCACCCGGTAGTACAGTGAAATGCCTGTTGTCTGTGATGCCCGTTCTATTTTTATCACATCTCCTGTCTTTCCTCCGATAAAGCGGCAGATGGGATCAGATGACAGAATTCCTGCAAGATTGCATTTTTCTGCTCTGAGAGTCTTCAAAAGCACGGCTGTTTCTTCGGGGCCCATGATCGTGTGCTTGGGAACCAAAATATGCTTTGTTTTATTGAAGAGCAGCTCTTCTATAAGAAAGTGCTCAACTGGAAGTGTGCTGTTGCGGAGTGTGGCCTTGCAGGACGGGTTTAGCTTGGACTCAGTGATGAGAATGAGGCGGGTGGTGCCTGTGGAGTTGTGTTCAGAAAGGATCTTGTCAAGCGTAGCCTTGGGGAGCTTCTCGTCGCGTGTAAAATGGACAGAAACACACTCTCCATCCACCAACGTGTGGGTGATGTTCAGCATGGAGGGGTTGCTCAGTGCCGATGGGAATTCACTGGTAAATTCAGCGAAGGTCATTGTTTTTGCGCCTGTGGAGATTCCCCGTGTCTCCAGCATTTCTACGACTGTGTTTCTGCAGAGCCAGAGATTTCTCATTTGGAGATAAAAATTTATTTGAAAAAATGTTTTTAGATGAATGAAATATGCAAGGAATATTTTTATGTATAGAGCTTATTTAAGATGGGCAATGCCATCGGCAGCATAGAAATAAATCATAAAAATATTATAAATGTATTGTTAACAACAGATTGCTGGTTTAAAGGAATATTTACTGACATGAGGGTAAAAATATTATAAATGTATATTTACAAAGCTTTAAAAAAGCCCATGGGTAATGTGATTGCAAGCCTAAAGAACGCAATAAGAAATCTAGCAAAATACTACACAGATCTCTTCAGTAAAACACTGGGTAAAGGAGAAAGGGCGCCATATGAGGTGCTTGGGATAGCCAAAGAGGAGACACTGAAGGGAACAAAGAAAGCGTATCTGCGGCTCAGCTATTTAAGCAAAGATAATGAGGAGCTACTTCTGTCGTACAACAACGCCTATGAAGAGTGCAAGAAAAAGCTTTACGTAGAGATTTATATACCATCTCTGTTTGATTCTGATTTCAAGAAATATGCAGAGGATTTCTTCGAGCGACTGGCTGTTGTGTATCAGCAGAAGGCTGCGCCTGGATTCCTGGATCCGGACTATGTGGGATTTTATCGCTACTGGGGGAAGTTCAGGGATGGAGATGCAAAGCAAGAGAATGCAATCAGAAGCATCATAAAATATGTAAAGAGCAAGGATCCACGGAACATCACAAGCAAAGATGTTATGAAAAATAGAGAGGATACTATGAAAAAGGGTGCTATAAAAAAGAGAGATGATGCTATGAAAAAGGGTGCTATGAAAAATAGAGATGATGCTGATAGCCAGAAAATCAGAGTGAAAAAGGAATGGAAAATACTGTGCAAAAACTGTGACAAGGGATTTAACAGCAGAAACACATTGAATGACCATCTCAAAAGCAGACAGCACAAAAGAAACATAGAAAATGGCACAGAGAGAATCGAATATCTGAAAGATACGGCTGTTCAGAAGGAAGAAACACAGGAGCAGAATGAAAATATCATAACTGCAGTTGAGTCAGAAGAGGCCCACGAGAGCAACACTTTTGCAAATGAACAAACTAAAAATGCAAGAGAATACAAAAATGAGCATGCAGCGTTTAGAACCTGTTCCAAGTGTGGAGATGTGCTGGAAACAAGAGGAGCGTTGATTCTTCATATGAAAAAGATACACCTCAATGAGTAGTAAGAAGCGATATTTTATAGCCATTGAAAGTTGTTAACACACTATTATTACTAGTGGATATATGACAATTATAACTAATGGATAGACATACTGGTATTACTAGTGGATATATGAATACATTATAATAAAATTTTAGGACTAAATAACTTATTTCATTGGCTTTTATTTGTGATATTCAGTAGCCCTCAGTAATAAGAATCATAAGAGTTGTATGGCATTATACTATCATCAAAGATTATGAAAGTTTAATCTGAGAGTATTCTGGTGATAATTTATCAATTAAACAAGCTTATTTTGCAGAATTTAAAAAAAATATCTGAACAACTAAATATTTAATTATTGGTCATAGATTATCTATAAAAATAGTTTAATATCGTATTTCATGTTGATTATATGACTGCCTGGATTCAAAATCAAGTGAATATCTAAAATTTTAAATGATCGGCTGTAATAGCATTAGAAAAGAAATGTCTTTGCTATTTTTTACATGTGTCTACTGCCTGACTAAGCTTGAATATCTTATGAATAGTTACATGAATATCTTATGAATAGTTACATGAATATCTTATGAATAGTTACATGAATATCTTATGAATAGTTACATGAATATCTTATGAATATCTACATCATTAAAAATAAATTTTACATCAATTTATAATACATCTGATAAAAATGCCTCAATGCGTGGCTGGCTGTACATCCTTGCAGCATCGGCAGTGTTTCTCGAGGATCACTTCTATCCATCGAAAAACTGCAAGAACAAAGGCGCATGCTGCGACTACTTTATGAAGACAGAGCATGCAACTGACAAGATAGTGAATCCTGAGAACAGCAGCAAAGTATTTGTAAAGAGTGAGACAAAGCTACAGAAACCTCTTTACAAATACAATACCATCTGCATCCCGTGCCTAAATTTGCTGAGAATCGAAAAACTAGTTGATCCTGAAGTGACAAAGTTTGATGCGTCAATCACAGGAATAAAGGGACAGTCCTATCTGGACCCAGGATTCGTGGCAAAAAATAAAAACAACCTTTACAAGTGCTACATCCAAGTCACAATAGAGGAGCCAAAGCTTGATTTGCTTGTGCTCAAAAATACGCAGACTTTGCATATTGAATTTGCAAATCTGGTGCAGACCAGCAAATACTTGCCGGACAGCGGGAATGAAACTGACCCACAGGACTACTTTATGCCTCCAGGGAAATATTCTGCCGGAATAGTGGGGAAACTGGATGCGATTCTGAAGATGCTTGGAAAACAGAAGTTTAGTGATAAAATCGAAAATGCACACTGGAGGGTTTCTGCAGTTCCCGCAACTTCTATTTGCTGCATATTTCCAGAGAGCTGCCGTGCCCACAAAATAAAGGCCAGTTCCTTTCTGCATCCCTATGCTGGGAAATGCCTGTTTGAGCAGTACCGTGATGCGTTGCCATCCCGCTTCCCTGGACATGGAACTGCCTGCAACGAAAAAATAACAAACCAGACGGTACTGGCAGACTTATAATACAATAAATGGTTTTACTATAGTTTATTTATCCACAAGAAGTTTAATTTAAAAAAATAAAATTATAGTAAATTTATACTTCCTTTTAAAAAATTTTATCCTCCTTTATGTTAAAAAGTATGGATGTCTTGCACCCCCAAGATGGCTATTATGGATTATCTTATTGGGCTGGTTATTGCAGTAATAGTAGTTTCTGTAATAAGCTACATTGATCGATTTTTCCTAAAGCGCAGATACAAATCAGCCTCATATTATCTGAGAATTGCCGCTTCCTTCATTTTTGGCAATAAAGAAATAAAGGAATGGCTCAGAGCAAATGACTTTCCCGAAGGAACAAAAGCACATGCCCTCAAGGCATTGCTAAAGATTGTTGATGACGGCGTGGAGTATAAAAACTTGTCGAAGAGTGAGAAAAATAGTATCAGAAATTGCGATTTTAACTTTCTAAACATAAACGTTGACTATGCAGATGAGGCTGTTATGAACATAAAATTTATGAATCTTTTGAATTTGCTGGAAAGAGAATATTCATCACGTTACGACAGTCCGTTTGGCAGTTTATTGGTTAAATATGACGTAACGCGTTGTTGTCCAATCACAAAGAAAACGGAGTTAATCTCTGAAGAATCTATTTTCCTTGAGACACATCTTAGTCCTTCTGGAATTGATACGAAGGGAGTTGTTGATTTTAAAACAAGCCTTGTGTCAGAGGGTCTATTCTGTCCCTCTTGCAACACCTTGGATCACAATGAAAAGAGGACTGTAACGCTTGTATCAGCCAGTAAGTATCTAATTTGGAGAATAGAAGCGAGAGAAGACTTCAATGGGAAATTAATTCAATTTAAGGAGAAATATTATTTGCAAAATGATGCGGGAGAAAATCACCAGTCAAGCGAGTATGAAGTTATTTCAATTCTTTATATTAAGGACATGTCTATAAGACACTTTACGATGCACTATGTCGAGAACAATGGGCTGCCGATGGTATTTAACGATCTCACGATCTCTGGAGTATACTATGTTATGATGAAAAAGAAATCGAATTAAATAATAAGCTTTAGCGATATTTTTTATCTTTTAGTTAGATCCTTATTGTTTAATTAAGATAGTAATGTTAAAAGATGAAGCACCAAAGCAAACACTATTAATTGGCATTAGGGGTTTAAAAATATAAACATTTAAGAAGCAAATTTAACTACCATTTTAAATGTTCAAGAGAGGTGAAAATCCTCTCTTGCTGATATTTTAATTGTCGTTATAAAATTTTGATAAATATTTTACAACGGAAAGAGAGGATGGAACGCCAGAGAGAAATAAATCATTTGAACAATTCTTGTGTTGACATTAATGACCAGACATGTTGTGTGCTATTAAAATGCGACTTTCTACGTTTTAAAATGCTTCCTATATTAAATATTTTTGCTTGAATTCCCCTATCAATACACCGCAGCAATAGCACTATGTAAGAACAGCTTTTTCTATAGCCTGATAATTATTGCTGCTGTTGACATCTATGTTTTCTTTTTCAAGTTTTGTAGTATAAAAAAGGACTGTTAAATTGACGATCTAACACTTTCTCATTTTACACAATAAGATTTTTGCGCACAGAACTAAAAGGTTCAGAAATGTCTGTTGGTTATCCTAAACCTTTTAGGAGTGCGCATACTATGCACCATCATTTTTGCTAGATGCCCCTTGTGCAGCAGATATACTGAACCTTTTCTCTAGTACTTGTTTGAATATTCTCGGCATCGACTAACAGGCTCTGATCAGTGATAAATATTCGTGTATATTGTATATTTGCCACTGGAGTGTCTTAGACACACTTTTTTGCTATTTGAATTGTTGTAAAGCCAATTAAAAATTAACGGCGTGTTTATAAAAAAAACTTAGGGCGTGTTCACATTTTTGCTTAAGCAAAAAAATTGGCTTGTAAATGGCCAAATTTTTCTATGCGCATAGAAAAATATTTTTTCCATATTTATAAATGTGAACACTCTTCTTTTTTTGCTTAGGCAAAAGAAATATTTTGCGTGTAGAATTTTCAATCTGCATCTGAGTTGATAGAAAATTCTATACGCAATTTTTAAATTCCATATAATGCAGCTAAAATGGAACAATGATCAGATTATTAGGCTTATCGAGCTTAGAAGCAGCAGAGAATGGGAAGAGCGCTTTGAAGAAATGAAAGGAAGGGCGCGACAAGTTGGGATCTTATGGAATAGCCTTTCTGAAGAAATAGGCAACGATATATCTGGTGCTGAAGCCAGGATTCAGTATAATTATTTGCTCACGCAATATAAAAAGCATGACTTAATCGCAAGACGAAGCGGTGAGAGTACAGTAAAGTGGAAATATTATGCCATACTCAAAGAGCACTTGTTTAAAAATCCGACGATTTCGCCTATTGCAGTAGTTGATAATGATGGACTATTAGATGAACAAGTAGAACACTATGATAGTAGCGTTGTGAGTTGTGATTCCGTACAAAACGTATTAACAGCCAGTGGTAAAGCAAGCAATAAAAATAAAAAAGACAATGGTATAATGCAAATGCTAGCTAGTTCATTTTCTGAGCGTAATCATTTGATAAAAAGCCTAATTGATAATGAAAATATAAATATTACAAAAATTGAGGAAGACATCGTTGATTTAAAAAAAGGCCTAAGTAGCGTTAACGAAAAACTCGATGCTGTACTAAAGAAACTTAATTAAATAACTAAATTTTAATCATTATTGTCGTTTTCTTGTTCATTTAGATACTCCTCGTAATACTTATCAGCAGAATCAAGCTTGTGTAATGTAATAATATTATGTAGTACACAAGCAAAATAAAAAAGTCCAACAGCCGGCGCATTTTCACCATTTTTAGAAGACGTCATAAAACGCTTAAATCTTCCTTTTATCCTGCCAATCGTACACTCAATATGCATTCTTTGCGAAGATAGTTGATTGGTGTAAATTTCTTGATCAAGTGTTAAAATTCCACGAAAAGGAGTCGCCAGTTTATCAGAAGAAGGATAAGCAGAATCACCAATTACAAAATATGGGCTAGGAATAACAGTATCGACATAGTTTTTAAAAGGAGATCTCGCATAAATATAGGCATCATGGCAGCAACCTGGAAAACCTCCAAATATGTCTCGAATAATATAATCTGCATCTGCTACTAATTGAAATACTATGGAATACCATCCTTTCCTATTTATATATTGAGTCGCATGATGTTTTGGGGCCTCTATTGGTATATGAGTCCCGTCGACCGCTAGTATTGTGCCTATCAACCCCCTATTTGTGCTAAATTTGGATGCAAGTTCTATATATTCATCTGTCCCCTGTGGTCTTTTAATATAAATAGGGCCTATTACCCTATTAAATATCGTCTTGATTCTGCGTAAATGATAAAACGTTTTTGTAATTGTAACACCAAATTTTTCACCAAGTGCACGATAACTTATACTATACATGCTGAAATACACAAGCATGTGAAAATACTTCAAATTTTCATCACTTTTCACAAGTAAACTTCTACTAAAAAAAATTTCTTCTATAAAAGTCATGCACAAGCGAGGCATTCTGTAAGTGGCTTCAAATTGAGAATTGTCATATTCTTTCAATGACATTTTATACCACGTTTCATCATACAATGTACTCCTTTTTTTCAACATTAATAAAACCAATTCTTCATCAATCATTGACAGTAAGAATTTTTTTCTTCCAGGAGACAGCATATATCATAATAAAAATTTTTTAATATTTATTTTACAAAAGCAAAAATGTGAACACTCATTAATTATAAATGCACATAGAAAATCTAATGCGCATCGAATTTTCTATGCGCATAATTTTGAAAAATTTTTCCATAAGCAAAAATGTGAACACGCCCTTAGTTTAATCATACTTCATAATTAACTTTTGTGGCTTCACCCTGGCACACTATTTCTAGCTTTGCTCTACGTCGTCTCTTTATTTTTATGTGTTGCCTTACCACATCGTTGTGTTTATAAGCTGCTTTATTTTTTAAAAAAGACTCCACAAACTATGTTTTTTTTCATGTTGCAAAAAGCAACCTTCCAACAAATAATTACCATATTTTACCGCTGTATTTAAAATTTTCGCAAAAATTTTAACTCAAAACAAAAATTAATAAAATTACTACTTCAATAAAAAACTCATTCCCCTTTATAATAAAAATCAGCATTTAATTTTAGCCCCAAGATGGAGTGGTATGTGGGATCATTAGACTACTGGATAGTTATGGGAATTTGCACAGCAATAGCTGGTATTGGCATTTATATCGCCAGTTGCTTCTATAGCTCGGTCTCAACTCAGCTAAAGGATACCATGTCATTTATCCTTAGCAATGAAGAAATAAAGATCTGGCTCAAATCCAGCCGGTTTCCCGAAGAATCATATACATATGCCCTCAAAGCAATGATGAAAATAGTTGATGAAGGAATGGACTATAAATACCTGACAAAGGATGAGAAAAACAGTATCTTAAAACTAGACTACTTCCTTCGTAGCATAACAGCGGTTCCTGAGCACAAGCTTCCTATAGACATGAAATTTATGCAAATTCTAGAATTTTTAGTGAAAGAAAACTCTGATCGTCCAGATAGTGCATTTGACCGCATGGCTGTTACATTTAACACGTCTCTTTTATGTCCCAGCACAACGAAAACCATGGAGAGCACTGAAAAATGTATATTTCTTAAAACAGATCTCAGCCGTTCTGATCTAGACAAGAACGGAGCCTTTAGTTTTAGAGCAAAGCAGTTGACTGAATATCCATTTTGTACCCAGTGCAATGCTTATTTCCACAAAGAAAACAAGACACTGACTTTTGCGTCAGCCAATAAGTATTTTATTTGGAAAATAGTGGCAACTGAGGACTTCAAAGGAACAACAGTTCAATTTAAGGAGCAATATTATCTAAAAAATGAGGCTGGAGAAATTCTTCAACCAAACAAATATGAAATTGTTTCAATTCTTTATATCAGGCTTAACTGGTTCTCGGTCACGATGCACTTTGTGGAGAACAAGGGACAGCCGTTGGTATTTAACGATCTAGCGAAGAATGGAGCATATTTTGTCATGATGAAAGAGAAATCAGATTATAAAAGTGGATTTTAACCATAGATATTAAAATAAAATTTAAATACCCTTGGGTTGCATTATTCATTTTTTCGACACAAAGCCTTTTCAAAAATAGTCTTTTTTTCAACCCATTTTGTAGTGTGATTTGTCTAACGATTATTATTACTGTTATTTTACTAATTAAGTCCAGCCATAATCTAAAAGTCTTATTCAAGTTGAAACCTTAGTTCCCGTAAACTTATATCTAGATGGAAAAGTTGTAAAAAGAAGGTTTAGACACACATATCCTTTAATTGTTTCGCTTTCAGGTTCTTTACTAAACGAAAAGAAGCTATTTGGTTGTTGCTCTAACATGGGTAATTTAATTAAAATTTCATCAGTCCATTTGAGGTATTTCGACAAAATGAGATCTGAATATGCGGCATATCTAAAAATAAGCTGATTTATTTCTAGAATTAATGCTTTTGCAGCAGTATGTCTTTTATTCTACAATATTCAATAAAACATTCTTATCGTTAATAGCCTTATGCTATAAATAATGGTTATCCATAGAGCGGTATTTAATTATTAGACTATTTACACACAATTCTAATTCGAATAAAAAATATACATCCTTTAAAAATTTTACTCTCCTTTAAAATAAAAATGATCCAAAGATTTTATCCCCAATATGTTGTTAAAAGCACTGGGGGAAGATCTTATCTATTATGGAATAGCACTCGCAATAGTGGTACTAGTAGGCTGTATTGTTTGGTTAGTCATCAAAAGCCTGTATAGCTCGATTTCAACTTATCTAAGAGATGCCGCTTCATTCATTTTCTCCAATAAGGAAATAAAGGCATGGCTCATCGCAAATGAATTTCCTGAGGGCTCAAAAACACATGCCCTCAAAGCATTGCTTAAAATAGTTGATGAAGGGATTGAGTACAAAAACCTGCCAAAGAGCGAGCAAAATAGTATCCGAAATTTTGATTATTTCCTTCGTAGCATAACATACAATACTGAGGAAAAGGCTCCTGTCAGCATAAAATTCATGCAAATACTGCAGCATTTGGAAAATGACAATTCAGGTCGTCCAGACAGTCCATTCAACGGGCTGTTTGTCAAATACAACAGGTCGCTTACCTGTCCCAGTACAAAAAGGACAGTAAAAGATGCTGATAACTACGTTTTTCTTTATACAAAACTCAGTCCCTCAGATCTTGACGCGAAGGGAACGTTTGATTTTGAGATAAAGCCAATCTATGAGGATGCGCCTTGTACGCAGTGCAACTCAACCTACCACAACGAAACCATGGCCTTAGATTTTGTATCTGCCAATAAGTATTTTATCTGGAGAATAGAGGCAGTTAAAGAATTCAAAAATACACCAATTCAGTTTAGGGAAAGATACCATTTAAAAAATGAGGTGGGAGAAATTCTCCAGCCAAATGAATATGAGGTTCTTTCAGTTCTCTATATTAAGGACAGCTCCATCATGGGCGCTACGATGCACTATGTGGAGAACAAGGGGCAGCCCCTAGTATTTAACGATTTCCAGAAGGATGGAGCATATTATGCCATGATGAAAGAGAGATCAAATTAAATTATAAACTTATCATTTTATATTTTTTTCAATACTCGCCTAAGCGTTATCTAAGCTGCTTTACAACTTGCATGGTAAAACTATAATATTTAAAATGGAATAATTAGCTTTCGATTCTGTTAGTTATATCATAGAAAGTATTTGAATATTCATGAAGATGTTGAAAACTAAAATTAAGGGACTATAAGCCGCTAATTATACAGGAAAAAGGTAGATTTGAAAGATTTTGCCGTTTTTATTCAAAATGATACTTTTAGACCCATGCTGGTTATACAAATAGTTTTGTAGAAGGGGTATTTTGTCGTTGCAAATCAAGCAAAATCATTTGTGATATAATTCTTTTTTTCTCCTTTAAAATTATTTTTCTAAAATTTTTATCAATCGATCTATTTTATTACCCACATGGATGTTAAAGGGGATGATCTATTACTCTTCAGAGTTGGTGTATGTGCAGTTTTTTGCTTACTGATATTTAGTGCACTGATCATATACTTTGTGTATGAATATTATGCCGAAAACCCGCTAAATCAAAACTACTTGCAAAACATCTCGTCCTTCATTCTTTCCAATAAAGAAGTAAAATCGGCGCTTCTTGGCAAAGAATTTATGTGTAAATCTTATACAAACGCACTAAAGATGATGATCAAGATTGTTGATGGCAGCATGAAGTATAAAGATCTAAAAAAACATGAGCGAGATGCTATAAATGTTCTGGACAGTTTCCTTGCAAAAAAATCCGATTACCACTCATTAGAAAGAAAATTGCAGACTCTTCTGATAATCCTTGAGACAGAAAAATCCAGTGAATTCAAATACGATAACCCATTCAAAAATATGTTTACCAGGGTCACAGGAAATGCACTGTGTTTTAACACTAAAAGAAAATTGGAAATAAATGATGAAAACATATGCCTGAATATCTGTGCCAATCCTTCTGTTTATGATGAGACAGGAAAAGTTGATCTTTGCATGCTCACATTGTTTCAGACTTCACATTGTGCCCAGTGCCAAGGCGCAGCACATCCAGAAAGAGTTACATTTACAGGAATGACAGCCAAATCGCACTTTATTTTAAAACTGCACCTGGATTCTGTTTACAAGGATAAGACAGCCCAGTTCGAAACAACTTATTTCATACAAGATCCGAACGGAAGAAAAATCCTCCCTAATAAGTACGCCGTTGAGTCAGTCCTGTATATTAAGGACATTAAAAACATTAAATACAACGAATCAAAGATAGAATGCATTCAAAATAACGGCCATCCTATGGTGTTTCACAACGTAGAACCGGATGCAATATACTATCTAATGATGAGAGAGATACTACCCGGAACTGAGTGAAACTACTAGTTAAAAGAATATTGTTAAGGTATTGATTCAATAATCATTAAATCTTAGTATTTTTCATTTTTGCTAACGGTATTTAATTTTTTTTCATGCACTAAGTATCTTCTCATCTAAGATTTGCAAAATTTATCTTCACGTAGTCTAAACATTAATCGTAAAGTGTCTTTAAGGCATAAAGTGCACAAAATAAATATCATTGACTGAGTCTTTGTCTCATCTTGTATTTAGCATGCTAAAAATAAATATTATGTACAAAAGTTTACTCTCTCGGCGGGACTCGAACCCGCAATCTTCTGATTAGAAGTCAGACGCGTTAACCATTACGCCACGAGAGATAATTTTATAGAAAATACTGAACTTGACATTTAAAGAATCAAATACAACTTGAAGAGCGCTAGAAAGTCTATCTATTAGAAAGAGCTAAACTATATTTGCCATAGAAATACTTTTCATATAAGCTTATAAGTTTATTTATGAAATACATTATTTTATACTTCAAATACGGTTATTTAGTAAGTAAATTACTTTTAAACCACTCTTCTGTTTTATTGGCTGCTATTAGCATCTTGCATGGGCTATTTTTATACATGATATGCAGAACACTTTGCTTTTTATTTTTCAAAGCCCCAATGTTTCTTTCCGTGAAGGGCCTCTCTCTGCACTTCTCCATCCTCACACTGCTCGCCATTGCAATTCCCAGACAAAGGAACTTCTTCTCCATCTTAAGCAATGTTGTCAACACAAACTTTCTTCATTTCCTCCATACAGCGCTCGCCATCCACATCTTTCTCTGGCTGACTTTTAAAATAACAGACACATCACTCGGCAAGCTCAGCGAATCAGAAACGATGCTCTACAACGAGAATGTGTATGAGTTTTTCTCTGAGTTGATTGTTGTTCTTTCTTTTTTCTCCAAGGATCTGGATATGCCGAATTTAATTGCGTTTGCCGGACTCTTTTGTTTTAGAACTTTCCAGTGGATATTTGTGATCAAATCATCGCGCAGCTTCAACAAAAAAATGCTCATCACCGCCTTCTCCACCATCCTCCCCAGCACTGCCATTGCTGTTTTCTGCCTTAAGAAGTGCCTGCTGGTCTACAGCTCCAAAATTCTGTTTGGTCTGGAATTTGCGCTTTTTACGCTCGACATGCTGGAGACTGCAACTGCTGTACTTTTGGACTTTCTGGGCATTGAGACCAACAGATCGCTGTACATCTTTGCAATCGGCATTGTCTGCCTGGTCTTCAAAATACTGCTTTATTTGGCTTTTACCCTGATTGTTACGGCGATGTACAAATTCCCATTTTCATCAGCACGCTCGCTGCTTATCACATGCCAGAAGCTCTGCAAGAAAATTGTTCTTTTTAGAAAATACCTGGGCCTTTGTGAGTATCTCAAGAATGTCCCTGAGATTGAGATGACCGGCACCTGTGCGATATGCACCGACGATATTGGCCGGGGCAAGCAGCTGCGCTGTGGGCACTGCTTCCATGCCGAGTGCCTCAAGCTCTGGTGCGAGCGTGAAACGACCTGTCCGATCTGCCGTGGCGATCTTGAGTTCTCCCGTGAGAAAGAATTCCGCCGTGGCCATGAGGTGTGGAGTGGAGTTCCGGTGGATCTTGTAAATTAGGGCTTTCGCTGATAACGATAAAGTATATTTTCTATAAATTTAATTTTTTCAAAGGATATTTCAGAATTTCTTCCAGTAGGAAGTATTTTAAAATGTGTATGATAACAATGAAAGGATTTTTTTTGAAGAATAATAATATTATCCCATGCATATTTTTAGAACTATAATACAGCAATCATTGTTGGAAAAAGGAATAGTAAACATAAGGGTGTTTTAACTATCATATCGCTATTTATAGTTATAATACAACAATCATCTTTACAAAGAGAATATGGCTATATATTTTATAGTCAACAAAATACCCAGTGCAACCGATATTTCTTTAATATATTACAATACTACTTTATTTCTTATATACATTTTACTATAACTTCATATCCAGCTTCTGCTCGTATTCTAGAAGCCTTGCCTTAAGCTCCTCTACGCGCTTCAGGTCATTGTCCAGATACTCGTGTATCTTCTCTATTGTTTCTTTATTAAGATCGTTGGTTGCCAGCTCGTTTATCTCAAAGTCCGGGAACTGAAACGAAAGATCATCATCCTCCATTTATGATGGGCTAGAAATAAATCTTTTTCATCCACAGGAAAAATTATATTTGTTGTAAAATAAATATTTTATATTTAAAAGAGGGGATGATAGTTGATTGTGAGGACTACCGGACTAGCCCCACCATAAGTAAATTACTATTAAACAATAATATTTACAGTAGTATTAGGTAGAGGGTAAGAATCAATATACAATCCTATATGAGTTATAAACAATACATTAACTATAAGACAACTACAAAGCATTTTATATATCTAAAATGCTATTATATATGCAAGGATATAATATAATTAAAATAAATAAGACTCTTATATGCCTCAGAGCACGGTTGTGTTTAAAAACATATTGCTAAAAGTTTATCAAAACAAACATGCTAGAGGCTTACGAAGGCGAGATTCTTGCAACAAACAAGGACATAGAATATGACTATTTGGAAATAAAATACAAGAAAACAGCGAGGACCGGCAAAAAGCCGTACATCCAGGTGCCAGTGGACGAAGAGTCAGATGAAGAGATGGACAAAGACCTTTACAAGCAGCTTCTCAGAGAAAACTTGTCTCCAGAAAGCACTTCTGAATCAGAAATAAGCAATAATAGTGATGAACAGAACTATTTCAGCCTTGCAAGAGAGTCAAACTCAGGAGAGGACAGCAGGATGATTAAAAGAACACAGAGCATCGAGGCCCTCAATAAAATATCGCGGGAGTATGTAAAGATGATCAGTGAGAAGAACAAAGGGGAAATGAAGTGCATGATTGTAAACTACATTAAAAGGGAAGAGGTAAAAGAGAGAGTGGGAATAATGAAGTACAACGAGTTCAGGGACCTGCGGGTGCGAGAGAAGAAGATAGTGCTGACAGAGATATACCACATCAAAAAGCTTTATGAAATACAAGTTGACAGAAAAGATAAGTGCATCTCTGTCGAAATAAAACCGAACTGCTACGTGGGGGAAATAAGAGTGTATTCCAATGCCAGGGAAATATTTTCGGTAGAGAGCGATGACAAACGATTTAGATATGAAATATTTGCTAAAAGCAGCAAGATTGCAGTGCTTTGCAAAAATAATATCCAGCGGTTTGAGCTGTAATAAATCTATTTTGTATACGCTCTTTAACAATTTTTGTAATCATAGAGTACTGATATGCTGCTTTTATTTTCAAGAGTGATTTTCGAATGTTTTTAAACTCACCAAATATTGCTGTATTATAAATACATATTTACTACGTAATTTTAAGCCGTCGTAGTTTAGTGGTAGAATTTTCGCTTAGGGTGCGAGAGGTCCTGGGTTCGATCCCCAGCGATGGTATTTTTTTATTATGAAGATGTATATGCTTTACTTTTTCTTTATTTTGGAACAAAGTAGTGAATCAAAACTGTTTGTAACATATGATCCTAAATGCATTTGGATATTGAATTTAATTGCTTGCTAACTTATTCTCTAAAAATATTTCCTATCCACATTAAAATAAAACTCTTATCTCCTCCATAAAATTGCATTGCTGTATGAAGAATCATCTCGCCGTTTCTAAGTAAAGTATTCTGACTGAACTTTAATATAATAATATGATTTTAAGCTTTATGCAACTAGCTATTTCATAGTATCTGTGATATGGCTGTTGTGCACTTGTTTACAGTCATACTGTTCTGAAAAACGAGCAATAGCAATGTGCTGTAGCCCCTTCTCCTTTATTCTCCTATTTCACTTAAATAAAAATTTTTCTTAAAATTTTTATAGGGGTCATGACTCAATTCGATGCAAACATGGATAATGCTTTTGCCCATATAGATGAGAGTGATGAAGTGGCTGTTGGCGACCAAAACCACCCGAACTCCCTGAAGCTGATGAATTATAAGGATGAGGAAATCAACAGTGGCGCAAAAGTCGAGGATGACTTTTCGCGTGCGTATGCGCTGCGGCGTAAGAAAGAGAAGCGCAAGAAAAAGAAGATTCCTGAGGAGCTTAAGAAGCCGTCGAACAGGAAGATCGTCAATCTGCCGGCCTCCCGTCCCTATGTGAAGCTGATCGATGGAGAAAAAAGACTGTGCTTCAAGTACAACACAAAAGTAAGCGAAACGGCACTGAATGCGATGCCCAAAGCAGATTTAGAAGACAACGAGTTTTCAGTGCGCTACGATCTGGAGAGTGTTGATATTTCAAAGCTTAATGAGAAGTTTAAAGCAGACAACTGTGTTTATCCGAGGGCAAATATCCCGTATGAAATGTACATGGGAAATCGATGGAATTACGAAACTGAGTGCAACAGATTGGCATGGCAGTTCGTTTCTCTCAACCCGGTGCTTCTTTACGGCAAAAAGGGACTCATTCAGAGGGCCGTGGACTCGTTTAGAAAAATCAACAAATGCAACAAAGGCCAGGAGTTCTACAAGGACGACACGTTCTATGGGGACATTGAGAAAAGGAAGCATGCGATGCCTGCGCTTCTGAATGTGCAGATCCAGTGGACATCCCGTGGGGTTGTGCGCAGATGCAAAGTACAGACAGGCGTGGAGGGTGTTGATTACACAGCCATTCCGGAAGACTTCAAGGCCAAGTATTCGGTGCTGAGCGACTACTTTGACTCCAAAAGCTTCGGACTGGAGCGCTGGGAAAGCAGAAATGTGGACAACGAGCTGGCAATCAAAATAGCTTTTTTGAATGTTGAAAATTCCAGTTTCTTAAACGCGATAAAGGCCATTGGCCTGCATGCTGTTATTAAAAAGGCTGTTGAGGCGTACAAGGCGAAGAAAGAGGAGGTGGCAAGTTCTGAAGACGATACTGAGGCCTTTGATGCGGTAAATGCCACGCTGGACAAGGCCTTTGATGACGCGGGGATGAACAATGCAGACCTGTTTTATGGAGCATCAACTGATAATTAGGATGTAAATTTAATAGAGTTAATTATCAATTCAATTAAAGGGGTGTGTTTATTAAGTTCATATTTTTTAAATATTCTTTAAATTGTTATGAAAATGTATTTACATTTACATTATTTATATCATTTATATCAATCATAAGTGCTAAGCATGTTCATATCTCAATGCCAAAAATCTGTATCTTATGTGATTATCTAAAATCATGGGTATTTGATTAAAAATAAATGTTAACATCTTATTTATCTTTAATGATGTGCTTTGGAAATGTTGTTCTAGTTGTAATCATTTCTCAAATAAATCTTTTAAAATTTTTAAAATATGCCCCTTTAAAGCATGAAAAACCCGACAGCACTTTTAAAACTCGGCAGGCTGTCATTGGCCCCAACAAAGGCCCCATCATACTACAAAGCAGAGGCGCGTGCTCTTCTTAAAAGAATCAAAACGCAGGACAGTAATTTTAAGTATTTTTTAGATGAGATAATTGAGTGCTCCAGGGATAATCTGGAAATTGAGTATTTAAGGGGGCTGGTCTCAGACTTACAGAGATACATCTGTGTAAGAAGTGCCAAAGAACAAGATTCTAAAATAAATGCTGTAAAAATAAAGATCAAGGGCAAGCATATGGATATTTCAGATATCTAACGCTTAGAATAAATTCTTAAATGTATTATTAATGCTTCATTTCAGTAGTGTACAACACACGTCTATATTTTTAATTAAAAGTCGAAGATATGTAGCATGATTGAGGGTAATTTAATTATTTATATTTAACATCTTAAATATTAAACCACAGTAGAGTTCGCTTAAACAGAGCACTTTTGCAACCGTGCGTTTGTGTTCTTTTTAAGCGAACTTTACTGTTCAGCACTTCAATACGAAATTACCTTATTATAGTCAGGATGTATGATAAAAATATAGTTATTTATAGATTTTAATATTATTCAGTCATAGACTAAAAGCTCCTCTTTAAGCACTTCAAGCTCTTTCTCTGTGATATTCTCATTCAGGCATATTCTCAGGTATTTGGAGTTCACTCCACAGGCAATGCCTTTTTCAAGCAGCCGTGCGTGTGTCTTTTTGGCATTGAGTCTCTTAATAAGCAAAATAGGGCTTTTTGCATCAGAAATAATTCCTGGAATTATGTCAAAGGCAAGTTCAATAACTTTGCTTATTTTGGTGTAATTTATCTTTTCATCGAAGAAACACATTGCCGCTGTTGCCAGGTATCCGGGGAGCGATGCGCTGAAAACATACGAATGTGAGGATAAGCGCTGGAACTCACACGCATCACGGCTGCCGACAACGAAGGCCCCTCCGCCCGGATAGCCGTGGGCCAGCGAGCCTATCACAATATCTACGCCCTCGTAGTCTTCGCCTGACTGGAACATGAATGGAATCGCATGCGTTTCATCGAGTATCAGTCTAAATCCGTATGTCTCTCTGAGCCTCTTGATCTTCTGCAGATCGATTATTTCGCCGGTATTTTTGGAGAATCTTTCAACAACAACGTATTTATCAGGTATGTCAGTTGAGAGCCGCCCTTCCAGCATCTCCAGACTGCTGAACGAAATAGACCCTGCGTTGGTTGACAGCAGCCCGCGCATTATCGCCTCAGATGAGTATTCGTAGAAATAAACAACATTCTTCGGCCGGCAGAAGCAGTTAATGACGCTCTGCACACAGGTAAAGTGGTTTGAATAGAGCACAGCATCCTCCTTCTTGAAAAACTGTGCAATCTTGGCCTCGAGCGTAAGATGCAGGTCAAGAGTGCCGTAGAATCCGCGCGGGCCACAGCACCCGATTCCGTACTCTGCGATCGTCTCTTTGATTTCATTTTTATACTTTTGCCCGAGATTGAAAATATCATAAGATGCACAGTCAAGCTTTATCTTGGGGATTTTAGCAACAGTTGCGTGTTTCGCTACAGGAACCAGTGGCTCGGGCTTGAAGTCCTCGATAAGGCGCCGTACTGTGCGCTTCTTCAGCTTTATAATCTCAGTATCTACCCTATTCCTGAATCTGTACTTCACGAGAATAAATATGAGAAATACCGATACTGTTTGTGATAGGACCGCTATTTTATTCCTAAAGAGAACATCTGTTATCTCTCCTATCATAGAAGTTGTTCAGCACTCAGAGAAATATGAAGCATGAAACAACTTTTAAAACACTTTCATTTCATGCTAGGCACAATATGAAACTTTGGATTTTTATATTTTTTCCTATTAATAATAGCATATAAGTAATCACAGAGTAAATTATTAATTCACTAAACAGTAACACTGATATTATTATGAACAAAGATATAAAAAACATGTTTTAATAGCTGATAAATATTTAAAATCAATTACTCATCTCTAACTGGCCTTACATTAGTGCTATTTTAAAGCACTTTTATATAGTGATATTATGATTAGAAAAGTATTCGCCTTTGCTTACTTCTTTGTTACTTTAGATTATGAAAAAACTAAATATTTACTTTTAAAAACTAATTTAAAGTTTTGCATTAAACTTTGTGATCTTCTTTGTTATTTTGATTATGAAAAAAACTAAATATTTCTTTTAAAAAACTAATTTAAAGTATTAAAATTTGTGATTTATTAAATTACTCAACCTTCTGCCTGTCTGAATTGATTTTAAGCGCCAAATAAGCAGCCATTCCAACAGCCCATGCTCCCAGAATGTAGTAGAGTTTCTTGCTCTTCTTCGCTGGGTATTCACTGAGTTTCTTTCTGAAATACCTGTCAATCACCTTTTCAGTTTCATTTTTAAAGTTTTCTCCTGAAAGTTTTGTCTTCTCGTGGTACCACTGGACCTTAATCGGGTCGTAGAATGCCAGTGATGGAGCATCCACCGTAGGCAGCACCTGCTCCTTAAATATCGGGTATTCAGCAACATCAAGCACTGCAAACACAATGTCTGCGTATGGCGATCCCATGTGTCTCTCCGCACTCAGCCTGTTGTATTCCTCCAAGTATTTTTCTCCAGAAGTCAGCAGAATAAGCACTGGCTTCATTCCGTGGAAAATTGTGTAGAAGTTTTCATTGTTGATATTTGTGACATGTGCGAAGTGCGAGTGGAATATCCACTGGATGATGTCGTCTCCATCCTCGAGCCGTGCTGGCGATGGATAGAAAATGCCGTTTTTGTAAACGAAGAGCTTTGTCATTTTGTTGTGGTCATCGTGGCTTTCTTTTGGATAAAATCCAGATGCACTGAAAATGGCGTCATCGCTGCTTCTGTAGATTTTGGCCTTGAATTTGAACTGCTGTGCCAGAGAGTTGAAGTAGTGCGATGCAATTTCGAAGTTTTTGTAGATAACAACAAATATGGGCTCTCCGGTCATGGCCAGTTTTGAGGCCTCCTTTCTAAGCTTTTCCAGGGTTATTTCCGTGAAGCTCGGGGCCGCCAGTTTCAGAACGAAATTTCTCAGGCCCTCTCTGTTTCCCTTTCCGCCAAAAGGCACAATTGTTCCGTTGTTTATCGCCACCACGTGCGGATACTCGGGGATTGCAAATCTGTTTGTCACGTGCTCAGCACTGGCTTTGCTCGCCTCCCCAAAGCTTATGGTGTTCTCAAACTCCTTCGCCAGTGTTAAAAATATTTTTCTGTATTCCTCGCTCTTGTTCTCGTAGAAAAGAATAAGCCACTGGCCCTCAAAGCCCGAAAGAAAGTCCCGTGGTATCAGCGGGGTGACTTTTCCTGCCGAGTGCTCAATGCCTGTCTTCAGAACCGCCTCTTTGAGTTTCAGTGTTTTCGTGACCCACTCCGCCAGGAACGGCAGTGCCTTGTAGCCAACAATTTTGTCCACGGCCTTCTGGTCCTCAGTAATTTCTATGGTTGGGAAGCTGGTGACACCCGTGCAGTCGCATGTCGTGCACTCCACCTCCCTGTAGTTAATGCTTATGTTCGCCTTAATCATCTGCTCTTTGAGTGCGTTGTACTCCCCCTGTATCTTCTCACAGGCTCCACACCCATCCAGGTAGTACTTTGTTATCACAAGCCCGTCGGTCAGTGCTGGGCACTCGCTTGCATAGGCCATCGCCGCGCCTAGGAAGAGAAGCATGTTTCTTTTGTTGTTTTTTCTTTTATAGCTTAAAAATAAACAACATGAAACAGAATTGTATGAAATTGCGTCACTAGAAGATATTTGCTGTATAACTTTGTTTATTTGTGTTTTGTACAGTGACATCTAAATAAACATTCTGTTTTATCTAAGAATATCATTAATATCTTCAGCTATTTAGATACTCATTCTTAATATCTACAGCTATTTAGAGTAACAATTTAGGTTAGAGTTTTATAACAAAAACAGTGAAATTTATAAAGCTATTTATATTTCATTTTCTATTTTATGTGCTGTTGCGGCGGATTCATCATACTCACGTATCTTGTTTATTTCGTTCCTCATATTCCCGTATCTTGTTTTTATAAAATCTGTTCTTCTCTTCCAGCTCTGCTATTTTGCTTCTGCTCTCCCTGTTCTTCACACCCTCGGCTACCTGCTGCTCTTGTGCCTCCATAAGCTCATCCTCCAGAGCCTCAATCTTCTCTCTGAACTCCCTCCTGTACTCAATTATTTTCTGCAGGTAGTAAATCTCAATTTCCTCCAAATACTCACTGAGCTGCATTCCCTCCGAAACGCACTTGCTCTCCTTGATCGCTGTAGTGGATTCATCATCACTTCTCACAGTGTTGGCACCGCTGCTGTTTGCCTTGGTCCTCCAGAGATCCCTTCCTTTCCTGCCTTTGCGCCCCTCCCCCCTGCTTGGATCAACAACCATCCCTGTGGGAAGCGTGGAGCGACCCTAAAAATATTTCTTGAAATTTATACAGGCAAGATACCTTATCTTTGAATACAAGATTTTACAACGATAAAGCAACCAAGGAGCACATGCTAATATGTTATAAAGTAATTTATTAGTTGCTTTGAATTTCACTTGAAGATAATTTATATCGAAGCAAAGTATACAAATACACATCGGACGAAATATTCTTAGAGGGAATTACAAATAATCTTTCAAGCGTTTCATCATGCATGCCTTGTTTGGTAAACATTCACATACAGCTTAAGGTTTATACTTAGGTTGCCATTAAAGATTCTTTAACAG
>JALPMN010000556.1:0-18515 GCA_024243835.1 Enteropsectra breve | reverse complement strand
TATATTTTAATTAAGTTATGACAATACAACTAGTGATTATACGATCAAATAATTGATTAAAACATGCATTTATAAAACAAGATGTAAAAGTGAAGAAGGAATGGATCTTTTCAGAAATATTATATAAACCAAATAAATAGAGGATCTAAAACGTGTTTATACATAATCTTAATATAGACTTGTATTATTTACCTTTATTCTCAACATTTTATTAAAAACTTGACAGAATATTAAAAATCTATTATTGGCATGCCAACAGAATAAGTTTAAAAATGAAAATACAAGTAATATTTACGTCTAAACTCTTGATTCTTATGATTATATGGCATTTATCATTCTTTTAATAATAAGCTAATAATAAACAGATTCGCGTTCATTTATATTTAATTAATCAAAAATTATCTACTTAAAGGTTTTTTAGATAGTTATGAATGTCTAACAAAGCATATGCATTACTGTTTGTGCTTTTTATCCTAGTTTGCTCATTAATGATTGTAGGGGCTAGTAGCGTGTATACATCTTATGAAACGAATGATCCAAAATACAACTGGCGGTTTGTATGTAGAAATCCAAATTCCTTTGCCAAAGGTCTGCTAGGAGTGCTGAAATTAAAGGCCAAATGCAAATGCCTGAATCTGCCTTTTCAAAATGAATAGTCTGTTAACATTTATTTTTAATTAAATACCCATGATTTTAGATAATCACATAGTCTACTTTATTTGAAATAAAATATTGGAATACAGTTTTTAACTTCCTCGATAAGCTTTGTACTTCAACAAACAAATTATGCACATCAGCAATTCGAGGTCTGGAAGCACTTCCTAGAGCAATATTCAGAATGTAAACCTTTAATAAAATGAAAAAGAAGTCTAGGATTTCTACATCATATTTTTCATCAACATGTGCACACTCTTCTATACCTCTTTATAGCAAAAGTCGCTACATGATCATTTTCTTGATAAAATTTTTTTTAAAAATTTTATCATAGATAACCATAAATGTCTAAGGTTTCAGCGAGCATTGCGCTATTTTTATTAGTCATCCTGGCAGGTTTAACATTTATAGTGGTAGATGCAAGACCATATTCATTTGAGGACAGAAACATGTCAGACTCTCAATGGCAGCATGCATGCAGACATGCAAATGATTATGTGAAGAGTTGGGCTCAGTACCTTCATGTAAAATTAACATGTGCAAACCGTAATATCCCATTTCACTATACGGACCCTAAAATGACTGATTAAAATTTTCCGTCAACGATTTTGTTTATTGAGTTCGATAAATGTTGGATACATCACTGAAACAATTAAAAGTAATTTGTTATACAAGGATACTATGCAACGAGTGCATACCAAGCGCCAAAATGATAATATCTTTTAGGCTTAAACCTGGGCTGTTGTCATGCATGAAATCCTTCTGGGAGTTCCTTACTAGGCTAAACTGAACAAATAACTTGAATATAATTCATAGTTAATAAATTTTTGTTACTCTTAAACTAATTCAAATTAAATTCTTTTATTATATTTCTGGTTGATCTATTGTTGGTTCGTCTTCAGGCCCACTAACTTTTTTCATTATCAGTGTAACAACATTGGTTTCAAGTAGCTGACAGGCCTTTTTAAGACTAATTTTGCTTATGTGTTCATCATTCATGACTATATAACTGTCATCTGTGCTTCTGATGATTGTGAAATAATGCCCGCGTTTAGTATTTCCGTCTCCAGTAATAAAAGTGTGGATTAAAAAGACATAGGGCATGTATTTGACTCCATTCTCCACCCGAATTATCTCGTTGATTGGATATCCTTTTTTGTTATCGTCAGCCCTTTGTGCATCGGCATCATAACCATGTCTTGATATATTTACAATTATGTATGGAGGCACCATTTTGGCATTTACATTACATTCGCACTTTTTTTTAGTAGATTCTTCTCGGTTTAAATCTTCAATATAAACTGTGACGCCTCCTTGCAGATCTTCTGTAATTTGTGCATTTGCAAATATTCCATACAGCCCTGGCATTGAGTCCTTAGGATGGTATGGGCATGAAGGCATGTGCCCTTCTTCATTTCTGACACAAAACAGCTTGGATATAAATTCTTTGCTTTTAGGACACTCTTTCATGATTCTTTCTAGTAGGAGAACCATGAATTCACTGCCATCTTGATGAGGATTTCCGTCTTTATATGACTTTGGCGGCTCAAACGCCGCATTCAATCCTTTAACAGAAATAACATCGCCTCCATTGTCATAATCTTGGAGCAGCTGTATAAATGCGTGCAGTGTTTTGCATGACTCGGGATCAACAGTTGTATCTCTGAAATATTCATATAGCTCTGGCACACTAATGAGGGCCTGTACTGCCGAATTACTGTAACAATTTACTAAATCGATATTTTCAAGCCCGTGAATTGGCGTGGTGCATCCAAATGGCCTTAATAGTTCTTTAGGCAGCTTGGGAGTTTTGTTTTTAACGATGGACTCGACTGTTGAAGTGTTTGTCTCAGTATTTGGACTAAAACCCTCAATCGCACATATTATTCCAACTGCCATAACAATAGTCCCGCATATCAGCATTAATATCCATGCCGCCATTCTTACTATGTTTTTTGCACTAGACATTAATTGGGGCAGTTGTCCAAATAAATTCAAAAAAAACTCGAAAAAATGCAATTTTTTTTATTAGTTGCAATGTCTGTTTAAGTAACAGCCATTCATTTTATGGTGTTTGTAATAACAAAGTCCTCGTTTGATGGCAAATAACAATGTTATTCTTTATTAGCATAATGACAGCTTATATTTATTTATAAATTTATCTTGAATACATTTGCGAGTAAATGAAAGCGTAAGGATAGAAAGATTCAAATAAGATTCATTATAAAGGTCCATTTTATGTATTTTCAAAGTAATATTTGCTTCAGATACCATTTACAAATCACATATTTTTACATTTGTCTATGTATATTAAGATCCATTCACATTATGACAAGCATATTAGTGCGTTATGCTAATGTATCTTGTCAGCTCTATGATACTTAGTTCTCTTTCATAAGAAGTAGCAGCATCTTAAATTAAACATTCCTTTTCTACTAAAAAATAAAATCAGTAATCATATTGCCTTATGCATGAAGTTAATAGTTTTAAAAAGCTAAAGCTTATGTTTTTTCTCATGACATTTTAAAGGAGTACAAAATGTCACAGCTCCTTTATTTGTTTTTTCTTATTTTATTTTTAATTGGATGATTTGAGCATGTCACATAGTCAAATAAATAGTCCATGGAAAATATTTTCGATAAATATGCACACGATGCGAAAATAGTGGGAATCGGGACCGGAAAGACCATGGAGAAGTTTTCGACGGTATTGACTGCCGACAAAACATACATTCCGTCGAGCACACAAAGCGAGCTATTTCTGGCGCATATTTCGAAAATTCCGTTAGACAAGTTTAAATATAAAAGCTTAAAACAAAAGTCAGCGAGATATTCAGAATCTGAGATGACAGGAATTGAAATTAATGATAATGAAAGCTTGAGCGAAAGCAAAGGTATCATGGAGCTTGTTGAGAAACTGAACCTAGCGGGTGCCGGCCCAACAAGCCCAATGAACGTAAATGAGATCGATGTGTATTTTGACAGCACGGATTACTACAATGCTCGTGGCGATCTCATAAAAGGAGGTGGTGGCGCAATGACCCAGGAGAAGCTTCTTGCTGCTATGACAAAGAAGATTGTCATTATCGCGGAGAGCTCCAAATACACTGCAAATTTCGAGGGCCTTTATGTGCCCGTGGAAATAATAAAGCCCAGCTTTTCGTATTTTTGCTGCCAGGTAAAGAGCCACAATTTAAACTATAAACTAAGAAAAATAAACGGTGCATTGCCGTTTATAACGGATCTGGGGAATATGATTGTAGATGTAGAGTACAACAGGGAGTTCCTTGAAAACTGTAAGAAGATCACTGGGGTAGTGGAGCACGGTTTTTTTGAAAACAAGGGCCAAATAATCATCGAAGAGATGGACCCAAGTGAGGAGTCGGATTAAATAATGACTTGATAATTTTTTAAACTTAAATACCTGTTTTTATTAAATCTTATTACTAAAATTCAACGATACTCGTTGATTTGTAAACAATATTTTATTTGCATGCGTTTCAGTCTTTCTCTTTGCGTTTTAAAAGCACCCCTATGGCTTCTGCACCAATATTTTTTATCGAAGCTAAATCATCAGCTGTGCCAAGGCTATTCTTATTGTAAATGACAAAATTATCGTGCTTTTTAAAGATGCCGTAGAAATGTCCTTCTTCGTATGATGCTCCATCGTGGGCGATGATTCCAACAATTTCGTATGCAACATTAGACTCCTCTGTTTCTATGACAATTGTGCTGGAAATATTAAATGAAGTGGTTGCCTTTGTGTCAGCAGAAAGTGTTTGTAGCGATGTATCGCTAATAGATACAAACTGTGGAATGTTCCTGTTTATTTCAACAGCAAGATAAATTGGGAGTTCCACTGTATTTCCTGAGTCTATTTTGTTCTGGAAATACTCAGTAAGCCCTGTTTGCAGGTCTCCACTGCTGTGGTCAACTGTTACATGGGTCTCATCGGCTACAAAGTTGTTTTCATTTTTGCTTGTCTTGGAATAATATCTTGTTGAATAAATTTCAGGGAACTTCTCAAATACCCAGCTGTTTTCGTTTCTTAGCATTTCAAATAAATTCTTTACGAACGAAATGGGGGTTTGAGCAGCAGACTTTTTGCTGGAGAACGACATCATTTTACTTACACTGACTTCATTCTTCCCACCATTGTAGCTTTTGATGATGTTATTAAAGGCGCTTGATACTGGATGTTCCACTGCATCCCAGTTAGTGGTTTGATAGTAATAAGCAAATTCAGGTATTGAGAGAAGAAACTGCAGGCCAATGCTCACTGTGTCTTGTGTATCACTGGTGGAGCGCAAGATGCGTGGCTCAATGACTGGAGTTTCTGCTCCGAACAGGCATGGGCATAGAGAGGGTGTTGGTGGTGTTGGTGGTGTTGGTGGCGTTGGCGGTGTTGGTGGAGTAGGCGGCGTTGGTGGAGTAGGCGGTGTAGGCGGTGTTGGAGGGACAGGCTCAATCTTTCTAGACTCCACGGATGGGAGCACTGTGCCGAACATGTTGTTGCCGAAATTAGAGTTCAGTAATGAGATGAGATAAATCAGTTCTGATGATGAAATTCCGGGAATAACTGGCAAATCAAAGCAAAATACAGTGGAGATCAGGCCAAATATAAAATGCATTTGCATTTCATAACAATGAGAATTGCTTTTATAGTTGAAATTAAATTGATTTTTGATTGAAACATCATATAAATAGAGGGTTTTGGGTAAAATTTTATAAATTTGTAGGAATATAATTAAGCTTAATTGGTGATATCAAGGAAATGGCAAAGTGCAAATATTATATGGACAATAATAAAACTAAGTATGTCTCTGTCTCATTAAAATTAGTTTTAAAAATCTGGTTTCAGATATTAATTTAAATGATAAACATTTTCTTACGTGTATCAAACTATTTACCATTTTATAAAACATTTAAAATTGTCACATATAAACGCATCTTGTTTATTTTAATATTAGTTCAGCTATGATTAAAAAAACCACAGATTGAAATACATAAATAAAACTAAAGATAACCATTTTAATCTTAAGGCTTTCGTAAATAAATGAATCAAAGCTCTAATATTCCTTCATTATTTCCTCTTTAAAAGAAGTTTTTTATAATTTGGAAAACCTTCTTCTGTACCATAGCTTTAGTTCTATGTTCTCATAATTTCTCAAAACTCTGTTTTCTTCCCTTAAATAATTTTAGAATAATTGATCGGTATAAGTCATTTATGCTCAATAAATCCACTATATGCTTTAGGTATTTGGTTTTTATTTATAGCATTTTGCCAACTTAAAGAATTCATCAGGCCAAGCGCATGCTTACTGCATTTAAAACTGGTCATAGGGAATTTCTTGAGGTAACTGCGTAAAATTTAGCAATCGAAGAGGTTGTGATTTGTTTAATAAATTCACCATTTCCATGTCGATGGAATCTTTGCGTCTCTCTTTACTATCAAGTATCATCCTGCCATTTATAGGTTTATAGTAATAAAAGCATGTTTCTTCTACATCCGGGTATAGAACTTTAATTGTCAATGAAATAGTTTCCTTTGTAATAGAAAACATATCTATCGGTTCTGTAAGACGCTCGTCGCTTCCAAAAGTGAGTCTCAAACCCTTAACTTTTGGTTCCCAGCCCATATATTTTCCAGTTACAATAAAAATGTAAAGTCTTGAAGGCCCGCTTGAGTCCTTGGTTGTTGATAGAGAAACACTCACCTCATTGGATTCTGGGAATTCATTTTTCAAATACTTAAGATCAAGTGGCATGGAATCTAGCATCTTGAGTTCTTTTCCGTCTTTCCCAGATGTCCACAAACTGCTATCATTTGAATTCAGATGCCGATCGTGTCTCTTTAAAACAAACTCATCCCCCTGAGGTAAAAATGTATAAGAACAAATTTCGTTTACATTAGGATATAAAACCTTAATTATAAGGGGAGTATTCTTTTTAGCAAGATTTTTCAGTGGTTCTGTGCTGTATCCTTCACCTCCAAAATATACATCTTCTCCGAGAACGACGGGTTCCCACCCCCGATATTGGCCTGTCACAACAAGCGTATATTCTCTACACATATCTGATTCATCTTTGAGTTTTGACAGTGTAACACTCACATTTTGAGGCTCTGAGAAATCATATCCAATAAATGTAAAATCAAGGGGGATGTAAGCCTTTTTTCTTATTTCTCCTGCGATTGCAGGTATTAGTCTCAATGCTAACAAGCAGGCGCTTAGTCTAAAGCCGTACATCATATGGTGAGTTTTGATTTTAATATTTATATTTTTAGTAACCAATAGCATTTTTAGAAAAATTGTGTGCCAATAGTAAATTTATCCCCCTTTTTTCATTTAGCCAATCGTGCAACAGGCATCTGAGGTGGATATTGTTGATTTATAGCATTCATCTTGAACAAGAAAAATGGATTTATTTTAAAATGAACAAGGAGAATTGTGTATTTGCAGTGTCTTTTTTAGGCAAAGAGCATTTAGTTGGGTATGCAGTTTGTCATGCGCCGAGTTGTCCGCCTCTTTATTCTTTCCTTCCAGCCCTTAAACAAATGACTCCTAATAAAAATCACTTGCTAAGAACGGGTCATTCATTTTCAAGGGTCATTAATATGTTTTTCTTTTATAGTTTTATTACTCCGCAATTTTCCTCTTTCTATTTTTCGAGGCTTCATTCAGCTAAAAACAAAACAAGCCACTGAAGTTAGTTTATAAACCTCCAAAGGGCCATGTGTTATAAAATTAAGAAAGCAATGCCATGATGTTCTTTTGATTGCGGCAAGTAGATTAAAATTCATGATGATTTTTTAAGCTTTTAATTTTGCTAACAATTTCTTTTTTTTTAATTTTTGTAGGCACGCAGAGACACCAATGCATTAGCTCAAACACAAAAATACCGCTTTATTTTAAAAAATCAATGAAACAATAGCCAATTTTAGGCTACATAATATAAGATTTTTAAGGTCGTGTTAATGAGCAATGCACGACTCACTACGAGTGTTGCGCTTTTATGTTTAAACGCAAGATGCCTTGCCTATATTTTTGGCAGGGGCCACAATGGCGCACGTAATTTAATTAACTGTGTCGATATGTACAAAAAGACTTCTTAAAACTTTACGCAGTTTTTACCCATGTTTAATAACGGCAATAAAAAATTAAATGATAATATTTAGAGAACAACTCGTTCGATAAACTACCTTATTTATCCAACTTGAATTAACAAAATTTTAGCATGTATGATTATATCAAGGAAGTAATAAGGTGCTGATTGTATACGGACAATATTAAAAATAAAAATCCTCTATTTCATTAGAATAAGTTGTTAAAAACTCGTTTCAGATAGTAGTTTTGTTATTCTGGCCAGGAGAGGCTTGTGCCACTCCTTATCAAGCCCATTTGATGTGTATTAGTGATCAAATCACTAATACTCACGTATTTAAAACATTGAGAATATCTGGGGATGGCCAGAGACGATAATCAAATAAAATATTCAAAACATTTACATTCGTCTACAGTTATCAAATGATTTATTTTCTGTTTCGCCAATACGGTATGGCATGTTGTCATGCTGATAAACCATTGCGGTAGGTAAAAAATTTTATTTTGGCATCATAACAAGTTTAAATAAAAATATTTTCTGATGGCATCAGACTTTTTACTATTTTATAAAATATTAAAAATCATCACATATAAACACGCTTTGTTTATTTTGATATTAGATTAGTTGTTTTTTATTAAGAAATATTTCTATTAAAACATACGAATAAAACTAAAGGTAACCATTTTAATCTTCAAACTTGCAATAAATGAATCAAAAGCCTTACATCCTTTCTTATTCCTCTCAACAAGAAGAATATTTATAGAATTGGAACAGATGTAAATCTACGAATTAAAATGAGCTTTTACGTGTAAAGACTTATTTTGCTTCTACTACTCAATAAAATTCATAGATTTGGCAACTGTTTAGAATTCTTTAGGCAGATATCGTGACGGTTCTCTTCAGAAATAATCAGCTTAATACCGATTATTTTGGGGCATGCTCTAAATGGGTGATATTTGATATATTTCGTAACGCTGAGCAGATTGCCCCATTCTTCTAGCATGTGCATCTAAATTTCGTGTCATTGCCGTGAGCACAGGCTCATTGTTTTTAATTTCGTATTGATAAAATACAAGTTCGTCTACATCAGGATAAAAGACTGAGACGTGAACTGGAATTCCTGCAGCTAACTTTCGTATTGGAAAAAATGTTCTGTACCCTTCTCCTTCAAAAGTCAAGGCTGATTCTTTAAACTTCGGCATCCAGCCTCGAAATTTGCCAGAAACAAACAAACTATAACTGCTAACTTTATTATCTTCTGTTCTATAGACCTTAACCTCGCTAGGCACTGGGAATTGATAGTTTAAAAATGTAGGATCAAGGGGTGCGTAAGTATGATTATTTGCGGATACACCAGCGATTACAGATATTAGTCTCCATGCTAACAAGCAGACGCTTAATCTAATGCCGTACATCATATGGTGGGTTTTGATTTTAATTTTTATATTTTTAGTAACCAATAGCATTTTTAGAAAATTTTTGTGCCAATTGTAAATTTATCCCCCTTTTTTTCTATAAACCAATCGAAAAATGGGCAATCATGCAACAGGCATCTGGAGCGGAATTTTCAATGCATTTGTCTTGAGCAAAAAGAATGAATTTCTTTGAAAAAGAGAAAGAAGCATGGCGAATTGTGGTTTTTATTTTTAGGAGGGGAATGCGATCTCATATTTGCAGCTTTCTAATTTAAATACTTCATGCAGACATGTAATGATTGATGGAAGGCTTGATAAGCAAGTTCATAAAAACTCTTTGAAATACAAATAAAGCAGAGCGCCAGTTTATTCATAAATGGAATTTTTCACTTTGGTCTCAAAATAACTCGACTAAATAATGACTGATGATCTTTATTTCGCTATCCACACAGATCTTATTCCAATAAAAATAACCATTCATTTCTCATAATCATTGTCTTGTCTATTATTTGCATCAATTGTATAAAATGAGATAAACACGCATTGATTGCTACAATAATATTGTAGTAAGTCAAGTGTGTATTTTATGTTTTTTCTGGAGCTTCTTTCTAAGCCCTGCACCGCCCAAAGGGAGGTAGGACCCCTAAAGATGATGCTTTAAGTAACCAAGGGGCTTGTTAGCCAAAAGCTTTAAAACAAATCATTAAAATTCATAAAATCAATTAATTTTAAAAAAGTATATAAAACAAACATATTTTAATTTTTTATTTCTGATAAAGATAAAATGAATTCTTTATTATATTTTTTCACATTTTTTGATATTAGAAGTCTCCTTTAATAAGCTTTATGTGGATGCTCAATACATAGAAGCGTTTATACCTTTCGTGCTTGATTTATTTTTCCTTTAGGGTTTAAAAGAAATGATTTAGCTCTTCTATATAAACTAGGCAAGCTTTTAGAGGATTTATGGGTTCCTTTGGGGACAACTCGAAGCAGTTTCGCCCGTTCTGCGGCTAGCCGCGTAACAAGAACACATGGATCTTTTTTCCGTTCTGTTTTCCGAAGTATAAGCTGATTGTGTAGTGGCTCAAACCAATAAATAAACACTTCTTCCACATCAGGATATAGCACAATGATGCTCTGCGGAATATGTACATACATGACTTCTTTCATAATTTGTGCACTGTACCCTTCGCCTCCAAAAGACAGGCCAGATTCATTAAACTCAGGCTCCCAGCCACGATATTTGCCCGACACGAACAAAATATAATCTCTTGATGAGTCTGTTTCATTTTTATAAAGTTTAACACTCACCTCACTGGGCTCCGGCACTTTAATCTTTGCATACTTGATGTCGAGGGGCATGAAATCTAACATCTTAAGCTGCTTGCCTCCTACTCCAAATTCCCACATTAAATCAGCTTTATAATCTGAAAGCCGATCTGAGTACTTCAGCACCAGCTTACTCCCTTCTGGCATGAACTCATAAGTACAAACTTCTGCAACACTTGGATATAGAACAGTAATTCTAAGTGAAGTTTCTTTTTCTACAAAATCCTTCAGGGGTTCTGTGCAGAAGCCTTCACCCCCGAAATAAATCTCCTCCCCGAGAACCACAGGCGCCCAGCCCCGATATTGGCCAGTCACGACAATCGCCAATTCTACTGAAAGTTGTGTTTTACTGCTGAGTTCTGATAGTGTAACAGTCACTTCGCTGGGCTCAGGGAATTGAAATCTCAAAAATGTACGATCTAGAGGGAGGAAGATCATGTTATTTGCTATTTCACTAGCAATGGCAGGTATAAATCCTAGTACAAATAGCCAGGTGCAGGGTCTAATATTGTAAATCATATGCCGAGTAATGATACCACCATTTATATTTGTAACGGCCAATAGAAAATTTCATAAAGGATATGCACCAATAGCAAATTAATCTGTATTAATCCTTTTAACCAATCGTAAAGGGAACAGTAGTACAACAGGCACAATGCATGGATCTTAGATATTTTTCTGAGAAAAGGAATTCCTCAAATATCTTAATACTAACAAGAGAAGTGAGTTTCTTTTATAATCAAAAATTTTCAATAAAATGGTATAATTGTTTATTCTGCAACAGAGCGTTGAGTTGCTACTATTTAGTTTTAAAGTAAAAACTACATTTATACACTGCTATTCTAATAATTCAAAATGCCCACTAATTATTTGCTGCTAATTAAAAATGCTGTGTTTTTCTTCATTGCTTTCGGTTATCTTTAGTATTTTTATTTGCTGTCTAAAAATTTTTAATTTGCTGTGAATTGATTTTCGTTAGTTGATTTGAATTTTAAGAAAAATAATGCGTGCGTTTTCAGGGATTTTAAAAAAGGAGCAATTATTTTTTGTTCCCCCTTTTTTGGGATGTTTTGATTTTATTGGCTGGGTCAAACAAAAATATTTAAATAAAAAAAATCAACCCATGCATGCCATCAACGGACATAAAGCTTTACTTCAACAACAGAACAAAAATTACACGAATGCGAATCGATGAGGGGACAACCGCCTTAGAACTCAAACAGCTACTAAGAAATAGCAGTCCACAGACTCTGGTGATAACGTACAACGGAAAGCTCATTGGTGATTCAGAGAAAATAGATGAGCTGGGCGAAGAAAAAGAGCTGGAGCTGGAGTGCTGCAGCATTGAAAATGAGGATGAAGAGTTTAATTATTCGGAGGAACAGACAAGCCCCGAAAACGCAATTCTCAGCGAAGAGAATGAAAGCATCAAAGCACGCGATGATGAAGACATAGAGCCTTTCTTAGAGAATGACAACATAGAATTGCTATTTAAAGAAGACACAAAAGATCTTAAGAATGAAATAATTTTTTCTGATATCCCAGATCAGATAGAAGTTTCTGAAGAGACGGAGTTCACCGATAAAAATGTAATGAAAAGACACGCTGTATTCAAGCAAAAAGAAATGAAAACAGTAATGATCGATGGAAAACAAACTTTGGTGCCTTCGAGCGATGTTATCGAGCATGAGGGAAAGCACTATTACATCACCAAGAAACACCAGGAGTTTAGCACTGAGCGTCTTCGAGAAATGATGAGAGGCAGATTTCTTGGAACTCATTTCTCAATTGGAGATATTTCACAGCTTCTTATCTTCCTGTTTATTTTCCACACCGAAAATTATTTTATGGCCGCGCTAATTTCTTTCATCAAGATTCTGGCTCTGATAAGTGGGCTTTGTGTCAAGCATTCTGTTTACAAGCGGATAAAAAATAACTGGGGAAAGCAAGTCTTTATGTTTATAGCATCGCTTTGGCTTATAGACCACTCCCTGTATAATTCCACAAACTAGAGATTAAATTGTATATTGATTTATAAAAGCTTTATTTTTCGGTGTAAAATTGTTTTATCAGTGACTCGGCTATGCTTATTATTGAACATCTTTTAATATTGCAGTCTTAACCAGATTAGTATGTTTATTTTTGACATGATTGAGTCATTATAAAACTAGCAAGATGAATTGAAAATACCATCTCCATATCAACTGAAAGTAGAATTCATTTTGGCGCACGACAATAATTAAGAGTATGTAAAGTCAGTGATAAAAGCTTCTTTTTGCACATTCCAAACTGATTGATTGAACAAAAATACTAATGAAAAAGCAACCAATGCTCCAATCTTGGAATCTCTAAGTTCATGTGTCTTTTTATGGCTATAAACTAAAAACACATGCAAGGAGCAAAAAATCAGTTTACGTTTAGCAGTGAATTAAAAATATCAATAGCCTGGCTAATGAAACTTATGAAACAGTAATGGCAAGATTTCTTCTTGTTTCCGGGTGTGAAAAGCTTGAGATGATGTAATCCGCAGCTTTTAGATATGTGACGATCATAAAGCCTATAAATGCGATTTTTATGATCAGATATGGTAAAAAATCAAAAACTGGTTAGCTATTAAGCTAAGATTAAGAGCAGCAAGATGATGTCCTCATATAAACACCATATAATGTAAAAGAAATATAGCATAGGAAGGATTCGAACCGTCAACCTCTGGGTTATGAGCCCAGCGCGCTACCATTGCGCCACCATGCTAAAAGTTTTTCAAAATTCTATCATATTATTATCAAGACAATAGATCTAATTTACTTACAAGTGATGCTACTTCCTATTTTTATTTAGGTAAAAAGATTTGCTTATACAGCTATTTTATTCTGTAATTGTTACAACAAGAGCATTAATCATAGAAATGGAACTATAATTATTTTCAATGTGTTTTGTAGCAGCGCTTAAATTTATTGGAGGCAATAAGGATTGTAGATAAAAGGTTTATATTGTATTTGTTACATCATTGTCATAACTTTCTATGCTTGTATCCAGTAAGATTGTTATTTCATTTTTTCATATGAATAAACTGATGATTAATTACTGAGGTTTGCTATTACAGGTTTTGAGATGCTTTCTAAGGCTGCTTTTGAACTTGTATTGTGTCTGACAGAATTCGCATTTCAATGTTCTTTTTCTGTGCTCAACTTCAACATGCTCCTGCATAGATTGATGTTTGACAAATGTTTGTTCGCATTCACTGCATTTGATAGTTTTCTCCACTTCGGTCTTCGGTGCATGCTTCCTTTCTCTGTGTTTTATAAAAAGAGCCTCTCTGACATATTTCTTCCCGCACTTTTCACACTCAAATATTCGTTGGCAAGTGCTTTCGTGTCTTTTGCAATCCTTCTTGTAGGCAAAGAGCTTGCTGCATTTTGTGCAAGAAAATTCGGGAGCTTCGTGTATTTTCATGTGTGCCATTAGCTGTTTCTTTGCGCCATACGCTTTGGTGCATTTGGGACAATCGTATGGCCTCTCACCTGTGTGCCGATTCAGATGGTCCATTAGTTTAGCTTTTGCAGGAAATGTCTGTTTGCATCCGTAGAAGGGGCAGGGATGCTTCATTCAGGGCGCTTAAATGAGCACAAAGATGGCGAAGTCCGGATCTTTTTTATATCCAGATGCCCATTTAATCCTCACAGAACAATTTAAGCCAAGCGAGCATTGAGCTGTAGTATCAGAATGCATATTGTTGTATTATGATATTTTATTTTAAGCCTCAAATATGTGAGCTTGAGATTATTTCGCTTTAGAAACGAAAATAAAAGCTTAAAAATTCATTAAAATCTAGATTTGAGAAAAATCTACTGTATGCTATTTTATAAAACTAAAACAAAGAGTCTCTTCAAAAGAACCTCAAACATTTAAAGAATAGATTTCTAAGTCTTAAAATGTGCTTTTAAAAAAAGAATTTACCAAGCTTTCATGATGCAACTCTCGATGCAAGCTGTTACTTGAGTGCATCTTGATTTCAAGTGAATATTCTTTTATAAAATATATAAAGGACTAACTCAGTGCTGCTATATTTTACATCTTGGGCAATAAAGTATACGATGCAGTTGAGTCTCCGTAAATATAAAATCTCTGGTCATTTATATTACACATGTATTAATAAGGCCTTGTTACATCAAGAATGTCCTTTTGTATAACAATCAAGATTAGTAAACACAATTAAAAATAAATTTAGACTTTTTTATCAAGTTATCGCCTTTATTTATCCGCCATGAAGTGTTGAAATAAAGACAATCGAGCTGTCTTCGTCTATTTTGTCACTTAAGTTGCGCATCCCCAAATCCTGCTCATCTATCAAACAAATTGTGCCGTGTCCAAGTGTTTTGTCGCTTTGGTAGAAGCTTTTGTGGGCCCTTGGCTCGATCTTATACACATGCTTTATCACATCTTCTATTGTTCTGATATTATTTGCGGCGATATCTTTGTTGTTTAGCGTAAGTGTCGTCATGTTCAGCTCTTCGTTTTCGGAACCATTGAAATTTATCTTCATCGGCCAAAAATTTTAAGAAAGTAAAATAAACGCGAGAAATGGCTATTTTTTGAAATGACTTTCAATGAACGTAGATATAGTCCAGTTAATAACTAAAAATAGCATAGTTCCTTAAATATGACTGCATTGATATGATATCAAGAGTACAGCATAATAACTTATTTTGTCTGTTTATAACTGACACAGAACATACTCTTGAATTAAAGCTACTAAACTTGTTGACTATAGGTTTTATATTTATTTTATCGCTGAATCCCTGATGTACTGCCTCTTAATTGTAACAAATGAGCACAAAGAAATAATTTTAAAAGTAGAAAATTTTAAAAATCAATCGTCTCTACCAGTATTACTGGCCTATGTTTCTCTCGACGGTGAAATTGAGGAGACCTGCGAGGGCTTTAAGTCCCTCTGCCACCGGTGCCTGCCTGGCCACCGCCTGATTCTCGTTCATGACAACCCGAAGTACAATCCCAAAAGCCTTCTCAAGAAAATAGAAGATCTCCTGTACAATGAGCTGCTCAGTCCATTTGCTGATGATACGGTTTATCTTAGTTCATCATTCGAGAATAACATCAAGAAAGAAATGGAAAAGTGCTGCTAAGATTATGTAAATTATATTTTGTTTATTTTTTTATCCATTTGTTTTAATAAACAACCTTTAAAGACAAATAAGAATATTTCTAATAAATTGCATACTGTAAAATCCACTTAAAGCTTTTCCTTGCCTCAAATTCTGCCTTTAATCTGGGCCTTATCAAGCGTTTAAATATTGTTTTATTAATAGGGATAGTGCAATAATGCTTTACTGTTTAATCCTAGAGAACCCATACCGTTTAATTTCAATCCAAACAAGGCTTATCTTCAAATATTAAATATCACTGGCTAATTTTAATGTTGTCTTTTCTGTTCTTTGATTGTTTCTTTCTTATGTTTTCCCTCTAAAAATTTTGCCCCTATGCGTGAGATTGTCCATATCCAGGCAGGGCAGTGTGGAAACCAGATAGGAACCAAGTTCTGGGAGACAATCAGTGAGGAGCATGGTATTGATCAAACCGGTAACTACAAGGGTGCCAATGATGTGCAGAAGGAAAGGCTTGAGGTGTACTACAACCAGTCAACATCAGGAAAATTTGTTCCGAGAGCAGTGCTTGTAGATCTTGAGCCAGGAACGATGACGGCAGTGAAGGAAGGCGCGTATGGAGATCTTTTCAGGCCTGACAACATCGTCTTTGGACAGAGCGGAGCAGGAAACAACTGGGCGAAAGGCCACTACACGGAGGGTGCCGAGCTTATTGACAATGTGATGGATGCAGTGAGGAAAGAGGCTGAAAAGTCAGATGCGCTTCAGGGCTTTCAGCTGACGCATTCGCTTGGCGGAGGAACAGGGGCAGGAATGGGAACGCTGCTTGTTTCCAAGATAAAGGAGGAGTATCCTGATCGTATGCTTGCAACTTTTTCCGTTGTTCCTTCCCCAAAGGTAAGTGATACGGTTGTTGAGCCGTACAATGCCACGCTTTCAATCCATCAGTTGGTAGAAAATGCAGATGAGACATTTTGTATTGATAACGATGCTTTGTATGATATTTGCCATAACACGCTTAAAATTAAGAGCCCGAGCTACGATACTCTGAATCATCTCGTTGCACTGGTAATGAGTGGTGTTACAACCTGCTTGCGTTTCCCAGGGCAGCTGAACAGCGATCTTAGAAAGCTTGCGGTCAATATGGTTCCTTTCCCGCGTTTGCACTTTTTCTGTGTGGGTTTTGCACCGCTGATCGCAGAGGGAACTTCCAAATACAAGACATTCAGTGTGAGTGAACTGACACAGCAGATGTTCGAAAGCAACAACATGATGACAGCATGCGATCCAAAGCACGGGCGCTACCTGACGGCAGCGGCAGTCTTCAGAGGAAAGATATCAATGAAGGACGTAGAGGAGCAGATGAGCAACATGCAGAGCAGAAACAGCGACTATTTCGTTGAGTGGATTCCAAACAATGTCCAGACCGCTGTGTGCAATGTCGCACCAAGCGGACTTGAAATGTCTGCCACATTTATCGGAAACACCACAAGCATTCAGGAGCTGTTCAAGAGAGTAAGCGATCAGTTCACGGCGATGTTCAGAAGAAAGGCCTTTTTGCACTGGTACACAGGCGAGGGAATGGACGAGCTTGAGTTTAGTGAGGCCGAGAGCAACTTGAATGATTTGCTCAGCGAGTATCAGCAGTATCAGGAGGCCAGTGCCAATGATGGAGAAGATATGTGATATTAAATGGTAGTAAATTTTTCATTATCTGTGTTTAATAGTATTATAGAATAGGTTTATTTTCAAATTTTATGCTTAGATTTAGATGATTTTACTTTACAAAGGTAACTATTTGTCTTAAAGGTTATGAAGTAAAAACTTAACTTCACTCATCTATCATAATGTGCTTTCCACTAATGAAATTGTAACATCTAATTATAAAAAAACTTAGTTAACTCAAAACGTCTCACACTAAACTTTTAGGGATTCACCCTTAACATACGCAGCGCGCTTTGCTTTCCGCCGCCTCTTTATTAATGTGAGTTGGCTGTCCACACTGGTAGCATCTAATAAACCGCTAACAATTGAGTAAGCGGAATGAAGACGAGAGGAACACTTAAATAACTAACAAGCTTTCAATAAAGAAAGATTAGCATTTATAGGCCGTATTTTTTAAAGACTTTGAAAATACAAAATGTGGCACTAGTAAAATGACTATGGAGTGATATTGTAAGATTTTTTTGCTTTTTTTAAATCAATTCTTATATCATTCAGAATATCTGTCTTGTATATTCTGAAACAGGATCTTTTATGGGGGAAATTAATGTTATGCTTCATAAAATCAATTAGCGCTTTAAAAGACTCCCCAAAGCTTGATATTTACATACTGTCCATTTTATTTACAAGCGCTTACTAAAATTTGGAAAATTGTAAAATGAGAGCCTGTAGTGACTATCCCTTGTTCTTTCATTCATCTTAACAGCTGGGATGTATATCTTTTATGCCCAGTATCACATTATTTGATCTGTTTTTTCTTTGTTTACTCCTTTTTATTTCAACTTTCAATTATTTTTGTCGATTTCTATAATAACTCCTTTTTTCTTTCAACAACCAGTAAATTTTTTCTTTTTTATTTAAATATTTTGCAGATTTTGATATCTATGATTGCAAAGACGATAGCCATAGCTTGGATTTGCATTTGGTTTGTTGAAAAGACATCGGCAGGCGATCCTAATAAAACCCCCAGAAAATTTGGAAACGAATTAACAGTTTCCATTAGTAACGGTACTAATATAATTAGGAATTGAGTAAAATGTTTTTTCAGTATAAAATATGATTAATTTCAACAAAATATTACTTTTAGCGATAATAAAAATTTTTAACGACAAAATATCAAAAACACTGTTGCAATGAAATATAAAATATACCCATGGTACGACAAA
>JALPMN010000473.1:0-10129 GCA_024243835.1 Enteropsectra breve | reverse complement strand
GAATGACTGTATTTTGTAAATTTATTGTCTGCTCTCACCAAATAGCTGTCATTGTCCATTTTCCAGATTATAACACCTTGCTTATTTCGGCGTGAATTTATTTTCTCTTGTGCTTCTATTATACCTGATTGAATATATACTTTATCGTGTACTTCAAAAGTCTCTCTTGGTGCTTTTTTAAATTCTTTTGCATATTTATTTTCCGTTGTATTCATTTTGATTAGTTTTGGACGATTTGGAGTTTCCCATGCCTCATCAGGAGACATTCCCAATGCCCTGTGTTTTGTTTTATTATGATGATGTTCTAACAGTTTTACATTTTCTTCAATATTGCTAAAAATATTTTTTTCTTCTTGCATTTTTCTTAATTCTTTCCATAAGTCTCTATGAAGACGTTCAATCCTGCCGTTGGCTTGGTGTTTTTCCAGTGCAATAGTGTGGTGATGTATTCCAAGCTCGTTTAAACGTTTTTTAACATCTTTATTTAAAAATTCTTTACCAGAATCTGTTACTAGTTTTTCTGGTACTCCAATCTCTTCAAAAATGCTTGTGAGGGCTCGTAAAATCTCCTTACTATGCTTTGATTCTATGTATCGGAGTGCGCATTTACGAGTAAAATAATCAATAAATGTTAGAATAATAACGTCTTGTTTGATAAAAAACAAATCTGTTGCAGCTATTTGCAAAGGCTTATTTGTTTCCACAAAGATTTCTCCTCCTTTCTTAACATCTGCATTCTTATTGCAAATGTTGCATGATTTCAGTACTTCTCCGACTGCATTTTTTAACTTAGGCCAATACATTGTTTGTGATAGCTCATAGGCTGTTGCATCCTCTCCTCTGTGTCCAGTATTTTCATGTGCTCTTGTAATAAGTTCGGATCTCTCATTCACTTTTGGGATTTTTCGAATTGTGTTTCCTGTAATCCAATATGAATTTCCGTTTTGATCTTTTAGGAAGCTTTTATTCCTTACTTCTTCCTCTAAATATTCTTCTTGAGGCATATCAATTCTGCTTAGTGCGTCAGCATCAGTGTTCTCTTCTCCTGGGATATATTCGATGCTGAAATCAAATGCCTGCAGTCTTTCCCTCATTCTTTCTAGTCGCAAACTTCCGACTATTTCTTTTTCCTGCATACTTACAAGTGGCTTATGGTCTGTAATTACTTTGAACGACTTCCCCAATAAGTAATATTCATAATACTCAATCGCCCATGCCATGGCGAAAAATTCTTTTTCTGTTATACCCCATTTCTTTTCTGCATCTGTTAATTTCTTTGATGCCCAATTTACCGGGACTGATTTACCTCCGATGTCCTGTAATAACACTGCACCAATGCCAGTGTTTGACGCATCTGTCCTGAGTATGAACGGTTTCTTGAAATCGGCGATATATGTATATGTGGCATTTTCTACTGCTGTTTTTAGTTTTATGAATGCCTGCTCTTTATCATCATTCCAGTTTAGCAATGTGCTCGTGCCTTTCAAACACCCATGCAACGGGCTGGCAATTTCTGCGAAGTGCGGTATGTATTCCCTATAGTAATTGCAGAATCCTATGAATCGCTGCAGTTCTTTGATTGTTGTTGGTTTGGGAAAGATTGCTAGTTTACTGATTTTCGCCTTTAATGGGTGTTTTCGCATTCCATCGATTATTGCTCCTAGTATCTTGATGTATTGCTGTTTGTATTGAATTTTATCCTTGTTTATTTTAAAATTATTTTTTGCTAATATTTCTATTATGTCTCTCAAATTATCTTGGTGTTCTTTCTCTGTTTTTCCATAGATTATGATGTCGTCCATATATACTTCGCATGATTTACCTATTTTTTCTCTTAGTATGTGGTCCATTATTGATTGAAAAATCGCTGGACTGTTGATGAATCCTTGCGGCATTCTGCAGTATTGATATAATCTATTTTTAAAATAGAACGCCGTTTTGTGTCTGTCTTCATTTTTGAGTTTTATTTGATAATAGCCATTTTTTAAATCGAGTACTGTAAAGTACTTGTTGCCTTGTGTACTTTCAATGATTTTATGTATATTTGGTATTGTATAGTTATTCTTCTCAACGATTTTGTTTAAGAACATCATGTTGCTTGTTAATCTGATTTCCGTTTTCTCATTTTTCCATACCGGTCTCAGCGGATTAGACCAAGATGATTTTGAAATTTCTATGATACCTTGATCTTGCATTTTGATGATCTCTTTTTCCACCAATGCTTCCATATCATGTGGAATTTTCCTATAGTTAATGTTTACTTTCTTTCCTTTAATCGTTGGTATTTCACATTCTGTTCCATCATATCCTTCTCCTATTTGGTGATCGAATAATTTTGGTGTTTTCTTAATAATTTCGCTTATTTCATTTCGATTTTTTATTATTTTTTCTAATAACGGCTTGCCTACTAAAATAGCCTCTTTTTCATTTGTCTCTGCCACAAAAAACTTATCATTAATTATAATTCCATCATTTTCTACTGTCAAAATTACGTATTGTGAGCATTCTGCAATTTCACCGAATATATTTTTTAGTGTGATGGGACTGCATTCATCTGGTACAATCCCAAATTCTTTTATTTTACTTTTCGAAATAATATTTATCTCACTTCCCGTATCTTCAATGATTTTTACTTGCATTTTATTAATTGTATATTCTTGCTTTAAAACTTCTTCGTTTTCCTTTACAATGTTTATTTGGTTGCAATTAACCGTTTCAGTCGATGCCGAGCTTGCGATTTTTTCTGGTTTCTGTGACGTTACATCTTTCTTTGCTTTGCGTGTTTTATTTCTCCACTTGTTTTTTATTTTTATCTTTTCTGAATCTAATGATAGTTTTAATTTTTCGAAATGTATTAAAAATGTTATTTCTTTTCTTATATCTTCTTTATTTTTGCATATAGTCATGCAGTTATATATTTTAAGATTATCTGCTTCATTCGAAGCTGTGTTTTGAACGAGCATTTTTATGTGATCGATGCTCCACTCTTGTCCTGTTAATATAGGGGAAATACGCTCCAACCATTCTGAAATGTTTTCATTTGGGCGTTGTTTTCTTTTCAATATTTCTTCAATTGCAAGCCAATTTGCATGCTTTTTGATCCTAATCTTAAGTTTTCTCCATGTATTGATTTCCCCATCTTTACTAACAACAAGCGCTGCGTCAAGTTCTGTTGTTTTCTTAAAGACGCTGATCCTTTCCTCGTCTGATGTGATATTAAGAAGCTTAAACCAAGCTTCGTATTGCATAAAACCTATTCTTGCCTCTAATAGGTTGAATTCGAATGTTTTAACGTAGTTATTTTCATCCTCTGCTTCGGGTGCCATGTTGCAAACATCTAACATAAAAGGTTATTTAATTAAAGTATTTGTTTATATAGCTAACACAACATATATTATTTATTAAAAAATACCGTTATTATCAAAAAAGAATAAATAATATTCATAAAATCTTTTTATAAGAATATTTAATATTGACGAGTCTTAAAACAGGCCCTTCCAGCGTTTGCCCTTTGGCTTCACAATCTGCCTTGCAAGGAGATATTTGCCATAGGAAATCAGTACAACCAGAACAGGTGCACAAAGCAGCCAGTTTAGCAGGAAATTGAGAGACTCTGCAACACGGATATGCTGCGCTTGATTCGATCTCAAATAATAATTCTCGTTGGCGAGTCTGTTCATTGACTGCTGGGCCTGTGCGGTCACATTCCTCAGCTCCCGTATGTCTTTATTTACATCAGCAATATTTTTCATCAAGTCTGAGTGAATGGAAAGTTCTAAATCCCTTGAGCTTGTGTTGAAGAGCTCTAGTCTGTACATTCCCTTGGTTATGAATTTTTTATTTAAGGACTCCTTTAGCTGCACGCCAAGACTAGTGTTTGCTTCAGAATCGTAGTAGGGCTCACTGCTTTCTTCTTCATCGCTTTCTTGTTTTTTGTGGGCCTCCTCCTTGGGTGTTGTTAGCTTGTACCTTAGGGCCGTGTCCTTTTTAAGATTCGACACCTCGATAATCCACTGCTGATCATCATTCCCTATGGTCTCTTCAAAGACAATCTTCTTGTGCGGGCCCATTAGTTTGAAGACCGTGCTGGCTGCTGCTACCAGGGGAAAAAAGAACATCATTAGGGCAAAAAATGAGCAGCTTTAAAAATCAGAGTTTATGGATTTTAGAAATTTATAATGAAAGGTGGCAATAAAATGTACTGTAAATCATATGTACTGTAAATCATATGTACTATAGCCCAACTGAAAGGTTTGTTTTGGATTACTATTCTCAGCTACTAAAAATGAATAAGAGAAATCTATTATAATTTTATATTTGCTTTAAATTATAATAGGGTTTTAAGAGATCTCGTTCTCGCATGCAAGTCATTTTAATTTTTCTAACATAACACAAGCTAAAAAATATGTTGCTTTAAAAAAAATAAAAAGTGCAAAATTTTTACTGCACAAAATGCTGTATTTTTTGGAAACACCAGTAGGAATTGCTCTCATAAAGAAACAAGATGGGTTCGTTCTGGAAAATAAGCTCATATACAGCTCTAACAGCACAGCTGTGAACATTTCAAAAGCATTGGCTGATTTGCACGGCAGCGAGTGGCTGCCCGCGGAAATCGACAAATTTATCCGGGAGAATGTTCCAGCAGGGACTGTGCTCAATGTCATGGACTCAGACTTGGTTCCGCTGTTAGAACAGAAATACAAATTAATTGTAAAAAATATCGTAGATTCAGATTTCAGAAAGTTGAAGAACAACTCATTCAAGTGGTTTGGCCTCAATAAAGACGTGTACAATGCATTTGCAGCCAGAGTTGCACACAAAATGACCGGTGAAAAAATAGAGGATCATTTCATTGTAGAAACAATAAACATCATTGAGAAGTACAACGTTAACATCAACAACAGAATAATGCGTGTGAGAGAGTGGTACTCTTTGCACTTTCCGGAACTAAACGAGGTAAGCGATAACTCACAATACATAAAGTATATTTTAGAAATAGGTGACAGGGATGAGTATCTGAACAGCAAAGCGGAAGAAAGTGAGTTACCGGGAAAAATAATTGAGCAGATGAAGAACAGCATGGGAATCGAGATGAAGAAGGCAGATCTAGAGAAAATAAGAGATTGCGTTGAAGGGATCTTGGCTGATATGGACTATAGGGCCAAGCTGTTTGAAGAGCTGAAGCACAAATGCAAGAGCTCCTGTCCAAATCTCTCCGAACTGATTGATGAGGGGCTTATTGCCAAGCTGCTGCGAAAGGCCGGAGATCTCTCGTTACTGGCCCAGCAGCCAGCCTCTACGATACAAATCTACGGATCTGAAAAGGCCTACAACGAAGCAGTAAAAAACAGTGCCAACACCCCAAAGCATGGAATAATCTTTGAAGCACCGATTATATGCCAGAGCGACTCTTCGCTGCAGGGAAAGCTGGCAAGAATTCTGGCGAACAAAATATCACTCTGTGCCCGTGCAGATCTTGCGAAGGAATGCACGGATGGCAGTTTTGGAAAGACATGCAGAGACAAGATAGAAGATGCGCTGGAGAAAATGAAGAATGGCAGCAAGAAGAGTGCAAAGCCTATTAAGAAGCAGAATCGAAAGTACATCGCTGTAAAAGATTATGAAGAGGGACAGGATTCACGAAAGAAAATTAAAAGAGAATAACCAATAAAAAGTTTATTAATAGATGCATGTTTAAATAATTGTTTTTTATTTCTAGCATAAGCTGTATTTTTCAAATCTAAAATCTGTAGATAAACCTCAATTTGTTTTTCAAAGAAATAGTCCTATAAGCTCGTGTTTAATTGAGTTTATAAATGTGTTTGTAATTGCGTTTGTAAATGTGTTTGTGGGCGCCTTTGTAAGTGTTTGCTTGTAATTACCCAGGGAAATAAATGCATGTACAGGTTTGAATACAGTATTGGTGCTGTGAGATGTAAAAATGAATTTTTATACTGTAAGGATAGTCGAGATGAAAATATAAAGCTGTTTGATACTCTCCGCTTCAGAGATCATAACATATTAAATTAGTTTGAATTAATACCCATGATTTTAGATAATCACATAACATGTTGTTTGTTCACAAAACATCGCACATACAGTTTGAAGAGGCAATAAAATATACACAAAGTGTTTTTACTGATAAATAGAGTAGGCCTGCTAATGTATTTTTGTTTTCTTTCAAAACTGTGCAAGTTTTACGTAGATTTTTCCTTCTTGAATTTTAATGGATGGGCTCGCAAAAATGGCCATGATGGAACTGAGCAGAAAAATGACACTACAGAAGTAATAATCGCGGCAATCAATGTGTATTTCAAGTTGTAAGTCACGTATCCAATGAGAAAAGCGATTGTCATGCCGATTACAATCGTGTAATTCATCAGTTTGTTGCTAAGATTTTGACCATTGTAGTCAAGGGGCTTGTCAAACTTTTTCAGCAGTGTGGCCAGCATTGAGGGGCCCTAAAGATGTGAAATTTACATTGAAAAGCATTTATGTTATACGAGCAACAGCACAAGAAAATAAATAATTTCAGCGTTGTATGCCAATAAAATCCTTTTGTTAGACGATAATGAACTATTTTATGATATTTATAAGATATTTATGAGATATTTAACACCTTTTTATACAACAACTTTTGAATTAGTTAAAAAGAACGCAGTTCAATGAAGCATTTATTGAAGTTGAGGCTGGCGAGGGGTCTATAGAACTTTGCACACAATATTTTTACATAATATCGAATATTAGAAATTTTCTGCATGCAAAAATCCTCTATGCCTGTTCTTTGCAACATATAAAACGGGCGCTGCTATCGCAATGCCAATTACAATGCATTCAAGAGACTTTTTAGCATACTTTCTTATTGGGGCTGGAACCCTGTCAATGCACCGATCGAGAAGCCTTGCAGCACCGACGGCCACTTTGTTGGGTATGCTCTGCTTCACAAAGGAATTCATACTGCCGAATTTATTTTCTTCCATGGAGGGTCAAATAATTTCAATGCTATCACTTTGGTTAAAGTAAAGCAAGATATATTTTCAGCAGACTCATCATCAAAATGAATAGGTGTACTAGACAGAGCGTAATACTAAAGCCAATTATCCTTAAATTATTGTAAAACGAGCGCATTACTACAAATATGTTTAATGAGCCACTCCAATAGAAAGAAATAGAGTTTGGAACAAAAAGTTCAACTTATTCTCACAAGGAGAAGCATAGCTTCTCTCAATTTTGCAGATTAAATACCCTATTAAAATAAATATAAGTCTTAGCCACAGAAAGCAAGTTCTTTTGAAACAGTTTTAATGAAATGCACTTTATGATCCAAGGCGATATACGTATGTGCCTTCTGCGGGTATTTTCGTTTTGCTTTTGATATTTTTAATGCTCGCCAGTATGTTTTGTATATCCCCTGCAATCATCACTTCTTTCTCGTAGTATTTATTGTATAATTCGTATGCCTCTCTGGCGTTCCCTTTTTCTATGTATTTTGCTCCTGTTATGAGTCTGTCTATGTCGTTCTTTTCAATTGCATCTTTTACTTCTTCTATTTGCATTGCGGTTAAAATAAAAATTTTCATGTTTTCAAAATTGCGTATAAGCAAACAGCTAAAAGATGGCCAATACTCGTATGAACACGATATTGCCATAAACTAAAGCCAGAGATCCTTTATGTAAGTAAGATTTTTATAAATTCGTTTTTCATATCAACTGTGCTATAGAAGAAATGGAAGTTAAAGGAAAAAAGGTTTTTACATAAAGATAAAGGCGTAGAATTATTCAGTAGCATTTATAGGCTAATATTAGTGTCAACAAAGTTATTTTGTTTTACTAAACAGCATCTTTTGTACGATTAGTGCTGGAAAAACAACCATTATCTATTAATACCTATTATTTGTAGCTTTTAACGAACTTTAGCCTTTGCTATGTGCTAAGGATAGTAAGAGAATTTTCATTTGCGTATCCATCATTTCTGAAGTGCGCTCATTTCTTTGCCAAAATTTTTATGGAGAGCCAGCCCATGGATAGTCACAATGAGCTAATTTTAGAGGAATACAAAATATGGAGAAAGAATGTGCCGTATCTCTATGATCTCGTGTACACACAGTCACTGAAGTGGTCATCCCCTTCTGTGCAGTGGTTTCCTGACGCAGTGCGAAATGCAGATGACACAACAACGCAACGCCTCTTAATGACCACTTTCACCGGCAACAGCGAAAAAGAGCATATTCTCATTGCTCAGGTTAATTTTCCAGACACAATTGATGAGGAGGGAATAAATAATGCAGACATTAAGTTTAAAATAACACAGTCCATTCCTCTGCCTGTAGATGCAAATAAAATAAAGTACTCCCCGCTGGCCACGAATCTTCTAGCCTGCAAAACCGAAACCGATGAAATATTAATTTATGATTATACGACACATCCGTCGAACAACTCCATTTCTGGGCCAGACACGGTGCTTAAAGGGCACAAAGACGGTGGATTCGCCCTGCAGTGGAATCCGCACAAATTTACAGAGCTTATCAGCGGCGGACGGGACAGGCTTATAAATATTTTTGATATTAACAGCGGTCTTTTGCACAGCCTTAAAACACACCGAGATGTTGTAAATGACCTGGCATATTCACAATCCGATCCGAATAAATTCGTTAGCGTTTCAGACGACAGGAGCATTGCACTGCATGATTTAAGGACATTGACCAGCCCAGTGGTGGTAGAAAAGGCACACAAGGCCTCAATTGAAGCATGCTCTTATTCTCCATTCAAGGCTGAGCTCTTAGCAACATCCTCTGGAGACTGCTCGGTAAAAGTCTGGGACACAAGAAACATGAGAGATCCACTCTACACGCTGAGGGGACATTCAGACGATGCAATTGCCGTGAAGTGGTCTCCCCACTATGAAAGTCTGCTTGCCTCTTCCTCTAAAGATCGAAGAGTCATAATCTGGGACCTGAACAAATCAAGTGCAATAAAAGAAAATGCCAGCCCAGAATTGCTCTTTATACACGGAGGACACACGGATATTGTGGATGATTTCGACTGGAATCCTGCCGAGCCCATGGAAATAGCCAGTGTGTCTTCGAATGGCCTGCTCCATATCTGGAAGATACCGCTAGAAGAATATATATAAAATAGTTTGAAAAGTATGACTTGTTGTTTTGTTTTGTATTGTTTTCTTTTTTAATATTTATTTTTGTACTTAGTTTAATACTATTGTGAATAACATTCTATTGTTTTTTATATTTCAAGGACGCGTAGCTCAATGGTAGAGCGTCGGTCTACGGAACCGAAGGCTGCGGGTTCGAATTCCGCCGCGTTCGTTTTTTTATTTTGAGAAATTTTTCGATTTCAAAAAAATTAAATTTTTGTAAAATTTTTATGACCGGGCGATTGTCCCCATGCATTTTACTTTGGATTTTGAAGGAAACAGCGATATCGGCGCATATGTCAGACTTACCAACAAATATATAATTGTTGGCAGAAGCCAGAGCAGAAATGTGCTTAATTTTTTTAAAGAGCACTTTGAGTGTCCGATAGTTGAAACAACGATAAATACCATCAGAACAGTCGGAAGCCTCTGTGTGGGCAACAGCAGGGCCCTGATTCTGCCAGATACCTGCACAGACCAGGAAATGATGCACATCAGGAACTCTCTGCCACAGGAGATCAAAGTCGTTAGGATGACAGAGCGAAACAACTGTCTTGGAAACATCATCATTTGCAATGATCATGTTTGTCTGGTAAATGGAGATCTGGAAGACGAGAATATTCGTGTTCTGGAGAATGCTCTTGAAGTTCCTGTGTACAGAAACACAATAGGAAGCGAGTCGCTTGTAGGAACCTATGCAGTGATGAACAACCAGGGAATGCTTACTGGGCCAAATATCACCGAGGAAGAGCTCAGGGAGCTGGGTGAGTTGCTGCGTGTTCGTGTGATTGCAGGGACTGTCAATTCAGGGCACAGCACCGTTGGCAGCGGAATTGTTGTCAATGACTGGGTGCAGATTTCAGGAAGAAGATGCACCAATGTAGAGGTTAAGGTGGCTGAGTCTGTTTTTGCATTTTCAGATAATAGAATTTCAGAGAATATAGTTGCTGATGAGATAGTTCAATAAAGTATTTAATA
>JALPMN010000508.1:0-13681 GCA_024243835.1 Enteropsectra breve | reverse complement strand
TTGATTTTGTTTAATCTGATTTTCAGCTGTGAAAATATTTGCTCTTATTTTGCACTACACAAAGCAAATTTTTACAGAGGGTTAATGTCGTCTTCCAGCAGCTCAGATGAAGACTTTCTTCCCGTGGGAATAAGCATGCTGAATATCAGCTCCTCTAAAATCGGGTCTCCGGTAATGAGCCAGCGCACAGAGGACGAGGCATCTGGGTGCCCCTCAGCACTCGGCTATTTCAAGCTGCTTACCAGGGCGATTGAGGCCTTGAACAGACAGAGAAGCGATGATGGGGAAAAACTGAAGCTTCCGCTCAGTGTCGTGAGGAGAAGCCGCAAAACGTTTGTGAATATTGTCGAGGTTGCAACTCGTCTCAACCGTCAGCCAGAGCACATGGCCCACTTCATTTCGAAGGGGCTGTTCGTTGAGGGCTCCATCAACAAAGATGGGCTTCTGATCCTCGATGGCTCATTCCTGCAGAGCGATGTCGAGCGTGTTCTGCGCAGCTTCATAGAGATTTATGTCGTGTGCAAGAGCTGTGACAGTGTTGACGAAACGAACATTGTCAAGGAAAACAAGCTGTTTTTCCTGCGCTGCGAAAAATGCAAGAGCAGCCGCTGTGTGGGAAATTCCATTGAGGGATATACAGTAAAAGAGAAGGCAAGTCACAAGCTGCGTGGGTTGATTTAAGCTAAAAATAGAAATGGTTCAATAATATTTAGCAGCACGGCCTATTAATAAACTAATTTAAATGTTTTGTCTTTTTTACTAAAGTGAAGAATCTTACTGTTCTAATTGTGATTTCTTATAAAATGGCAGAGGCTTTAAAAGAGCAAATTTTTGAGCTCTCATGATCACTGCCATAAATACTGACAACAATGCAAAAGATGCCAAAAATATGCTGGATACTGACGATGATGTATGCTGGTTCAGCAACGGGGGCAAAAATCCGAGGATAGAGATTGAGTTGGATGGATCAGATCGTGTTTTAATAATAGAGTTTCAGAAGGGCTTTCAGCCTAAGAACCTCAATTCAAGCAGCGAGGAAGAAGAAATATCTGTTAAAAAAGAAGATTCCATTGTTAGAATTGAAAAGCTCACAAATATAAAGAACATCATCCTTACACTGGGCGACAGCTATGATCCATACAACAGAATATGCATCTACAGCATTCGAGCAGAATAAAAAGCAGACAATAAAGGATTTATAGGAAAATTAGATAGCTTGTTTCTTTATGTTAAAAGATATAGAACTCAACTCTCGGCCTAAAGCCGATATTACAGAAGATTCATTATTATTAAAAACTATAGCTTATAAAATATTTACTTCTGTTTATATGCACAAATATAAAAACATATGCTCTCATTTCTCGCTTGTGAGAGATGCCTTTTCTGTTATTTTTCAACAAAATTTTACAATTATGATAATAAGAGCATATATATACCTTTTCTAACCACAGATATATCGGTTAATATACAAAATAAATAATGAATGGTTTCTACTAGCCCTTTTCTTCAAATTCTATGCGCTTATTGTTTATTTAAAATTTATATAAAAATTCCCTGCTTATGCATGAACTCAATGAACTTATTGGCCAGGAGGCTGCGGTGCAAATACCGGGTGAAGTCTACACGCGTCTCTCCGAGCTTTTTAAATACTACCAGCAGCTGGCAGTCCATGCACAGGATGAGCAGGGCCATGCTACTCAGATATCATCCCTGAAACGAGAACTGTCTGTCTCGAAGGAAACACTCCTTATGCAGGAGATGCAGCTTCTGCAGAACAAAACAGAAATAACAGAGCTGCATGAGCAGATAAAGGCGCTTAAGAAGAAAATAAAAGAAGATGGCGAAACAGCTGCAAAAGCAAGCATAAACGAGATTAAAAATGAATTCACAAATATCAAACTAGATACTCAAAATATAAAGTACAGAAGCTATTGTATTTCAAAAGAACAGCACAAAGAACTACAAGCCACAGTATCAACACTCAAGGAAGAGAACAGAAAACTGAACGTGCAAGTTAATTTTCTTATTGAGAACACTGATATGACGAAGAAGGATCTGGCAGTGCTGTCAGCAAGCAACATCAAGGAATTATCAGAAGCAAAGAAAAACTTTAAAGAGCTGATGCTGCAGCTGTTGGAGAGTGTAAATGGAGACCAAGAAATAAAAAATAATACAAATGAAGATTTAAAGGAGCTTGGAAAGTATGTGCTAAAATCAATAAACAGCAATAACGAGAAAATGGATGAGTTGCAGCTAAAGAATGAAATATTGATAAAAAATGAGGCAAACTACCAGAGCTATATCATTGATAAAAATAATGAGCTCTACAGGCTATTTTCAGATTACAACGAGATACTTCAGAAAAAAGAGGAGCATGAGGCCTTCAAAAACAAATACGAAAACATGCAAAAAGAATATTTAAGGCTTCTTATTGAGAGGAATGAATTTAAAAAGTTCTTTAAAATGAGCACAGTGAACGAAGATCTGCTGAATGGAGGAACGGAGAACAAAATATTGGAACTGGAAAATCAGGAGCTGAAAAACAATTTGCTTGAGATAGAAATTAGCAATAGCCAGCTGAAAGAAGAGAATGTTAAAAATAAGGCAGCGGTCAGCCGTGCTGAAGCAGATGTAAAAGACTATCAGGATGAAATAGAAAAAATGCACCGAGAGATAGAACAGTATCAGGATGAAATTGCTCATATTAAAAATGAGTATCAAGAGGCACAAGAACTGCTTGTTTCCAAGAAACAGGCCCTTTCAAAGACCAACGACAACACAACATTTTTGGAAAAGAGCAATGTAAAATATAAAAAAGAGTTAGAGGAAGTTAAAAAGGCCTTTGAAAACTACAAAGAACGTGTGAAGGAGGGGGATAAGGAAGAGCTTGAAAAAATAAAGAAAGAAAATAAATTAGGAAAAGAGTATATAAATAAACAAAGAATGCTCATAGAAAAATACAAAGAACTAGCTAGGGAAGTGGAGTGAGACTCTGTAATAAATTAAAATATGCTTAAATGATTTATTCTGCCTTTTATCAAAGATAATTCTCAGTCTTATTATACGATATTTTATCTATATCAATGAGTCCATACATATTTTTCTGAATAAAAAAATCATCATAGTAATTTTAAGTTTTAAGTAGAGTCTAAATAATATTTTTATTGTATTTCACATGCTGCGCATTTTTATCTTCTAAATAAAGCACTTGATTAGCTTTTCTGCTGCGAAAAATAAACATGCGAGTGCAATGAAGGGCGAAAGACGGTCACCAGCAACACTCGCCTTGTACAAAATACTGCTAAAGCCTTCTTTTCTTGCGACAAGACTGGGGAACTTTCTTTTAATGTACGTAGCAAGGCAGATGAAAAGAGCCAGTACCTTTAGGAACGACTCAAATTTAAAGAGCGCAGACATACGGGGATAAAATATGAGAAATAAAAATTTTTAAGAAGAGAGATGCTTATTCGATGCTATTAAGAGCTATTCTGACAACACATATTAATGGCCCTCAATTACACAAAGTGCAGCCTTTTAGAGAGAATAATGCTTTTTATATTCGTAAACTACGCTTTGAATTATTCTCATACTTATTCTAGATATTTGTATTACGCTTCTAATATGCTTTTAAAATCACTTTAAAGAGCTATAGTATCTGTATTAATATTCTCCTCAAACTAGTAATCAGAGTGAAAGCATTTTCAAACATTCCTAAGAGTATTTTCAACAAAGCCTGAGTAAATGTAAAAAGCTAATATTGTTGTAAAAAGCCAGAGTAATTCTAATAAGCAAGAAATATTGTGTATTACTTGATTTTTAGCTCCAAATTAAATGCATCTCCTTCGATTGTATTTTCTTCTTGTTTTAGCGCTCAATGATTTTATTCACCCATATGAACTTCTTGGCGCTGGCTGCGTACAGACACCTGCAGAACGGGCACTATCATTCGGCACTGCTTATTGTGCAGTATCTTCACAACATGCACAGTGACTCCCCAGAAACCTACTATGTCGTGGTTAAGGCACTCTTTGAGCTTGGATTTAATGACAAAATTAAACAGATCATCGAGGAAAGGCCTGGACTTCTGGAATACAAACAGATAACGCTCGTATATTTAAAGACAGGCGAGAAGAGCGATGCCAATGCAAGCAAAAACCTAAATATTCCGATATTTCCAGACTTCGAGCATGAGAGTCTCGCTGAATATGCGCGAGGCCTGCATCTGCGCGAGGAGAATAAAAGGAAATGCCTCTTAAAGGCCTATATGCTTGATCCCACATTCTTAGAGCCTCTGGTGTATCTCTACAAGGATTCTCTCTGCGGGCTCCCTGAAATATGCAGGTACATCGAGGAGCTGTTCAAAAGCAACGCTAAAATAATTGAGGCCTCAGGGATCACAGAGACCGTGCTGAACACAACATTTCATGAACTGAAAAATGCGTACATCCAGATACTGAACTTCTTGCCATCCAAGGATATTCTCTCCCCGGTATCTCTTCATGCAGTAACAGCAAAATACGTAAAGAATGCCGATTTTGAGGGTCTGTTCAAGCACGGAGCAGCAAGCAACATGCTCTTCAGAAAGAGTGAGTTTGCGAAAGAAGCCCTGGGTCTTTACTATTTGCATTGTGGCAAACTGAACCAGGCACGGAATATTTTTTTTGAATGCTTCTCGCTCAATAAGAAGCGCGGGCGGGTGTATCTGTACGCAGGAATAGCCATGTCCAGGCTGCGTGAGTATGAGGAGGCTGTTAAGTACTTCACCAAGGCCCATTTTATGATGGGCAGCTCATATCTCCCGTCTTATTACCTGGCACACGAATATCAGAAAATATTCGATTTTCACAAGGCTAAATTCTACTTCAAGATCTGTGTGAGCATCCTGGAAAACAGCGGGCGCCTTAAGCCAGAGGCCTGTTCCGAAGAGGAAAATGTATTTTTTGAAAATGAAGCCAAGAGCTGCAATATCCAGAAGACGAAGAAAGATAAAAAATGCAAGGGTAGCCCGCACGACAGTGCTGTATCTCTGATGAGAGACAAGAACAGTACTAAGGGCTTTTCATACATCGATATTAAAAAAGACTGTGATACTGAGTTCCACAGAATGTACACCAGCATATTTGAAAAGACGTACAGTGCTGAAGATGTTAATAAAACTGTGCCTAGCCAAGAAAATATCCAAAACCAAGAAAGCGAATATTTTTCTAAGAAATACAAATGCTCATCACCAACAAACACGGCTGCACAGGGCATTCTCTACAACTACATTCATCTGCTTATTAACGCAGAGGACTACGATGAGGCAATGGAGATTCTTGTGCGCTACAACATTGAGAATCTGCTGCTGGTCTACTGCCTTCTTTTCCAGGGAAAGCACATAGAGGCACAGAGTGCGCTTGAAAAGTGCCCGAAAGATGCCTATTTTTTCGCAACGGAAGGCTTTTTGCTCCACCTGTTTGGGGAATACAAGGAGGCAGCCAACAGGTACGAGCAGAGCATGGCCCTTGCAAAGATCCCTGCTGCAGAGCAGCTCTATGCCAAGGCCCAGGCAGCCATGGTGTCCCAGGAGAAGAACACTGTTTATGAATACACCAACAGTATCTTTTCATCATTAGACTTTAAGGAATGTAGAGAATACTACTTTGAGGATTCATAAAACTTTCACTAAGCCAGAGACATTCAACCAGCAATGAATTAAATTATATTTAAAAGCAAATATCTATGATTAAATTCTGTTTAAAAGTATAAACTTAGCTTTCTTAACAAATATAGCATTCAACTTTTATAAAAATCGTATGAATAGCTGTTATTCACTCTATTCCCAGCAATGCCCTTCATAATGAGGCTTTGTTCAGATTTTTTCTGCCTTTCTTATTTTATTAATTGCAAACCCGTGGAGCAGGGCATAGTCCTCAGGAAGCTCAGATGCCCCTCCAGTGCTATTTTTATTTTTTCCGCTGTAGTCCTGATATTTGATTTCCCTGTGTTTTAAAACTTCTCTGATTCTTCTGTTGAACGGAAATAGCTTTTCATTGATGTCACACCTGGTCCGCTTATCATAGCCCTGGCCGCTGTATCTTTCTCCTCGCTTTGTCCACAGGTAGTCTATAAATGAGTGGTGATGCCAGAAAATCGGATCATTAGGCGCCTGCATGTGCCCCATGTCCCCACCGATGTTCGCATGCACCAGGCCGTGCGGAAGCGCCTCTAAAATAAAACGAAACTCATCATAGGAACATCCTCTGCGCAGAAGGCGCCGGACCTGCAGGGCACTGCTCCATGGCTTAATCTCCTTGTTTCTTTTCAGGCAGTGCTTCTTGGGATAGCCCATTTCAAAGCAGTCCTTAAATCCCCAGTACTTTTCAGTAAAAATGTAAGATTCAGCCGGATTGTCTGAATCCTCCCTCCAGTCCCAGTAGGGCACTCCCATCGTAGTGTCACCCGTGTGCTGCATCACATACGACTCAAAATACTCCAGGAACATCCGGTGCCATGGAAGGAATCTCGGGTCGTTATGAGCATACTTTTCAAAGACTTTGTGCATTCTGCTAAAATTTTCAAACATTCCTGACTTGTGAAGAGCCATCACAGCACCCTTGTACTTTGCCCATTCTAATTCACTCATATCGCGTATGTCCTTTCTAACGATTATATTTTTTGTTCCCATTAGTATGCAGCTTATCAGTAGGCTTCTATATATTTTCATGCACATGCATAAATAGACAGTATTTTATTAAATTGCATAAATAAAGATTATTTTATTAAATTGCATAAATAAAGATTATTTTATTAAATTGCATAAAAGCACTTTAATATTAAAATGCATAAAGTATCATTGTCAATACGGTTGTTAAATAATTTATTCAATTCGTCCTGTGTTTCCACCCCTCTCTCTCCGAGAGTGTATTTATATTTAATGTAATTAAAATGTATAAAATATCATATATTCTTTATTAAAAAATACCGTTATTATCAAAAAAGAATAAATAATATTCATAAAATCTTTTTATAAGAATATTTAATATTGACGAGTCTTAAAACAGGCCCTTCCAGCGCTTGCCCTTTGGCTTCACAATCTGCCTTGCAAGGAGATATTTGCCATAGGAAATCAATACAACCAGAACAGGTGCACAAAGCAGCCAGTTTAGCAGGAAATTGAGAGACTCTGCAACACGGATATGCTGCGCCTGGTTAGATCTCAAATAATAATTCTCATTGGCGAGTCTGTTCATTGACTGCTGGGCCTGTGCGGTCACATTCCTCAGCTCCCGTATGTCTTTATTTACATCAGCAATATTTTTCATCAAGTCTGAGTGAATGGAAAGTTCTAAGTCCCTTGAGCTTGTGTTGAAGAGCTCTAGTCTGTACATTCCCTTGGTTATGAATTTTTTGTTTAAGGACTCCTTTAGCTGCACGCCAAGACTAGTGTTTGCTTCAGAATCGTAGTAGGGCTCACTGCTTTCTTCTTCATCGCTTTCTTGTTTTTTGTGGGCCTCCTCCTTGGGTGTTGTTAGCTTGTACCTTAGGGCCGTGTCCTTTTTAAGATTCGACACCTCGATAATCCACTGCTGATCATCATTCCCTATGGTCTCTTCAAAGACAATCTTCTTGTGCGGGCCCATTAGTTTGAAGACCGTGCTGGCTGCTGCTACCAGGGGAAAAAAGAACATCATTAGGGCAAAAAATGAGCAGCTTTAAAAATCAGAGTTTATGGATTTTAGAAATTTATAATGAAAGGTGGCAATAAAATGTACTGTAAATCATATGTACTGTAAATCATATGTACTATAGCCCAACTGAAAGGTTTGTTTTGGATTACTATTCTCAGCTACTAAAAATGAATAAGAGAAATCTATTATAATTTTATATTTGCTTTAAATTATAATAGGGTTTTAAGAGATCTCGTTCTCGCATGCAAGTCATTTTAATTTTTCTAACATAACACAAGCTAAAAAATATGTTGCTTTAAAAAAAATAAAAAGTGCAAAATTTTTACTGCACAAAATGCTGTATTTTTTGGAAACACCAGTAGGAATTGCTCTCATAAAGAAACAAGATGGGTTCGTTCTGGAAAATAAGCTCATATACAGCTCTAACAGCACAGCTGTGAACATTTCAAAAGCATTGGCTGATTTGCACGGCAGCGAGTGGCTGCCCGCGGAAATCGACAAATTTATCCGGGAGAATGTTCCAGCAGGGACTGTGCTCAATGTCATGGACTCAGACTTGGTTCCGCTGTTAGAACAGAAATACAAATTAATTGTAAAAAATATCGTAGATTCAGATTTCAGAAAGTTGAAGAACAACTCATTCAAGTGGTTTGGCCTCAATAAAGACGTGTACAATGCATTTGCAGCCAGAGTTGCACACAAAATGACCGGTGAAAAAATAGAGGATCATTTCATTGTAGAAACAATAAACATCATTGAGAAGTACAACGTTAACATCAACAACAGAATAATGCGTGTGAGAGAGTGGTACTCTTTGCACTTTCCGGAACTAAACGAGGTAAGCGATAACTCACAATACATAAAGTATATTTTAGAAATAGGTGACAGGGATGAGTATCTGAACAGCAAAGCGGAAGAAAGTGAGTTACCGGGAAAAATAATTGAGCAGATGAAGAACAGCATGGGAATCGAGATGAAGAAGGCAGATCTAGAGAAAATAAGAGATTGCGTTGAAGGGATCTTGGCTGATATGGACTATAGGGCCAAGCTGTTTGAAGAGCTGAAGCACAAATGCAAGAGCTCCTGTCCAAATCTCTCCGAACTGATTGATGAGGGGCTTATTGCCAAGCTGCTGCGAAAGGCCGGAGATCTCTCGTTACTGGCCCAGCAGCCAGCCTCTACGATACAAATCTACGGATCTGAAAAGGCCTACAACGAAGCAGTAAAAAACAGTGCCAACACCCCAAAGCATGGAATAATCTTTGAAGCACCGATTATATGCCAGAGCGACTCTTCGCTGCAGGGAAAGCTGGCAAGAATTCTGGCGAACAAAATATCACTCTGTGCCCGTGCAGATCTTGCGAAGGAATGCACGGATGGCAGTTTTGGAAAGACATGCAGAGACAAGATAGAAGATGCGCTGGAGAAAATGAAGAATGGCAGCAAGAAGAGTGCAAAGCCTATTAAGAAGCAGAATCGAAAGTACATCGCTGTAAAAGATTATGAAGAGGGACAGGATTCACGAAAGAAAATTAAAAGAGAATAACCAATAAAAAGTTTATTAATAGATGCATGTTTAAATAATTGTTTTTTATTTCTAGCATAAGCTGTATTTTTCAAATCTAAAATCTGTAGATAAACCTCAATTTGTTTTTCAAAGAAATAGTCCTATAAGCTCGTGTTTAATTGAGTTTATAAATGTGTTTGTAATTGCGTTTGTAAATGTGTTTGTGGGCGCCTTTGTAAGTGTTTGCTTGTAATTACCCAGGGAAATAAATGCATGTACAGGTTTGAATACAGTATTGGTGCTGTGAGATGTAAAAATGAATTTTTATACTGTAAGGATAGTCGAGATGAAAATATAAAGCTGTTTGATACTCTCCGCTTCAGAGATCATAACATATTAAATTAGTTTGAATTAATACCCATGATTTTAGATAATCACATAACATGTTGTTTGTTCACAAAACATCGCACATACAGTTTGAAGAGGCAATAAAATATACACAAAGTGTTTTTACTGATAAATAGAGTAGGCCTGCTAATGTATTTTTGTTTTCTTTCAAAACTGTGCAAGTTTTACGTAGATTTTTCCTTCTTGAATTTTAATGGATGGGCTCGCAAAAATGGCCATGATGGAACTGAGCAGAAAAATGACACTACAGAAGTAATAATCGCGGCAATCAATGTGTATTTCAAGTTGTAAGTCACGTATCCAATGAGAAAAGCGATTGTCATGCCGATTACAATCGTGTAATTCATCAGTTTGTTGCTAAGATTTTGACCATTGTAGTCAAGGGGCTTGTCAAACTTTTTCAGCAGTGTGGCCAGCATTGAGGGGCCCTAAAGATGTGAAATTTACATTGAAAAGCATTTATGTTATACGAGCAACAGCACAAGAAAATAAATAATTTCAGCGTTGTATGCCAATAAAATCCTTTTGTTAGACGATAATGAACTATTTTATGATATTTATAAGATATTTATGAGATATTTAACACCTTTTTATACAACAACTTTTGAATTAGTTAAAAAGAACGCAGTTCAATGAAGCATTTATTGAAGTTGAGGCTGGCGAGGGGTCTATAGAACTTTGCACACAATATTTTTACATAATATCGAATATTAGAAATTTTCTGCATGCAAAAATCCTCTATGCCTGTTCTTTGCAACATATAAAACGGGCGCTGCTATCGCAATGCCAATTACAATGCATTCAAGAGACTTTTTAGCATACTTTCTTATTGGGGCTGGAACCCTGTCAATGCACCGATCGAGAAGCCTTGCAGCACCGACGGCCACTTTGTTGGGTATGCTCTGCTTCACAAAGGAATTCATACTGCCGAATTTATTTTCTTCCATGGAGGGTCAAATAATTTCAATGCTATCACTTTGGTTAAAGTAAAGCAAGATATATTTTCAGCAGACTCATCATCAAAATGAATAGGTGTACTAGACAGAGCGTAATACTAAAGCCAATTATCCTTAAATTATTGTAAAACGAGCGCATTACTACAAATATGTTTAATGAGCCACTCCAATAGAAAGAAATAGAGTTTGGAACAAAAAGTTCAACTTATTCTCACAAGGAGAAGCATAGCTTCTCTCAATTTTGCAGATTAAATACCCTATTAAAATAAATATAAGTCTTAGCCACAGAAAGCAAGTTCTTTTGAAACAGTTTTAATGAAATGCACTTTATGATCCAAGGCGATATACGTATGTGCCTTCTGCGGGTATTTTCGTTTTGCTTTTGATATTTTTAATGCTCGCCAGTATGTTTTGTATATCCCCTGCAATCATCACTTCTTTCTCGTAGTATTTATTGTATAATTCGTATGCCTCTCTGGCGTTCCCTTTTTCTATGTATTTTGCTCCTGTTATGAGTCTGTCTATGTCGTTCTTTTCAATTGCATCTTTTACTTCTTCTATTTGCATTGCGGTTAAAATAAAAATTTTCATGTTTTCAAAATTGCGTATAAGCAAACAGCTAAAAGATGGCCAATACTCGTATGAACACGATATTGCCATAAACTAAAGCCAGAGATCCTTTATGTAAGTAAGATTTTTATAAATTCGTTTTTCATATCAACTGTGCTATAGAAGAAATGGAAGTTAAAGGAAAAAAGGTTTTTACATAAAGATAAAGGCGTAGAATTATTCAGTAGCATTTATAGGCTAATATTAGTGTCAACAAAGTTATTTTGTTTTACTAAACAGCATCTTTTGTACGATTAGTGCTGGAAAAACAACCATTATCTATTAATACCTATTATTTGTAGCTTTTAACGAACTTTAGCCTTTGCTATGTGCTAAGGATAGTAAGAGAATTTTCATTTGCGTATCCATCATTTCTGAAGTGCGCTCATTTCTTTGCCAAAATTTTTATGGAGAGCCAGCCCATGGATAGTCACAATGAGCTAATTTTAGAGGAATACAAAATATGGAGAAAGAATGTGCCGTATCTCTATGATCTCGTGTACACACAGTCACTGAAGTGGTCATCCCCTTCTGTGCAGTGGTTTCCTGACGCAGTGCGAAATGCAGATGACACAACAACGCAACGCCTCTTAATGACCACTTTCACCGGCAACAGCGAAAAAGAGCATATTCTCATTGCTCAGGTTAATTTTCCAGACACAATTGATGAGGAGGGAATAAATAATGCAGACATTAAGTTTAAAATAACACAGTCCATTCCTCTGCCTGTAGATGCAAATAAAATAAAGTACTCCCCGCTGGCCACGAATCTTCTAGCCTGCAAAACCGAAACCGATGAAATATTAATTTATGATTATACGACACATCCGTCGAACAACTCCATTTCTGGGCCAGACACGGTGCTTAAAGGGCACAAAGACGGTGGATTCGCCCTGCAGTGGAATCCGCACAAATTTACAGAGCTTATCAGCGGCGGACGGGACAGGCTTATAAATATTTTTGATATTAACAGCGGTCTTTTGCACAGCCTTAAAACACACCGAGATGTTGTAAATGACCTGGCATATTCACAATCCGATCCGAATAAATTCGTTAGCGTTTCAGACGACAGGAGCATTGCACTGCATGATTTAAGGACATTGACCAGCCCAGTGGTGGTAGAAAAGGCACACAAGGCCTCAATTGAAGCATGCTCTTATTCTCCATTCAAGGCTGAGCTCTTAGCAACATCCTCTGGAGACTGCTCGGTAAAAGTCTGGGACACAAGAAACATGAGAGATCCACTCTACACGCTGAGGGGACATTCAGACGATGCAATTGCCGTGAAGTGGTCTCCCCACTATGAAAGTCTGCTTGCCTCTTCCTCTAAAGATCGAAGAGTCATAATCTGGGACCTGAACAAATCAAGTGCAATAAAAGAAAATGCCAGCCCAGAATTGCTCTTTATACACGGAGGACACACGGATATTGTGGATGATTTCGACTGGAATCCTGCCGAGCCCATGGAAATAGCCAGTGTGTCTTCGAATGGCCTGCTCCATATCTGGAAGATACCGCTAGAAGAATATATATAAAATAGTTTGAAAAGTATGACTTGTTGTTTTGTTTTGTATTGTTTTCTTTTTTAATATTTATTTTTGTACTTAGTTTAATACTATTGTGAATAACATTCTATTGTTTTTTATATTTCAAGGACGCGTAGCTCAATGGTAGAGCGTCGGTCTACGGAACCGAAGGCTGCGGGTTCGAATTCCGCCGCGTTCGTTTTTTTATTTTGAGAAATTTTTCGATTTCAAAAAAATTAAATTTTTGTAAAATTTTTATGACCGGGCGATTGTCCCCATGCATTTTACTTTGGATTTTGAAGGAAACAGCGATATCGGCGCATATGTCAGACTTACCAACAAATATATAATTGTTGGCAGAAGCCAGAGCAGAAATGTGCTTAATTTTTTTAAAGAGCACTTTGAGTGTCCGATAGTTGAAACAACGATAAATACCATCAGAACAGTCGGAAGCCTCTGTGTGGGCAACAGCAGGGCCCTGATTCTGCCAGATACCTGCACAGACCAGGAAATGATGCACATCAGGAACTCTCTGCCACAGGAGATCAAAGTCGTTAGGATGACAGAGCGAAACAACTGTCTTGGAAACATCATCATTTGCAATGATCATGTTTGTCTGGTAAATGGAGATCTGGAAGACGAGAATATTCGTGTTCTGGAGAATGCTCTTGAAGTTCCTGTGTACAGAAACACAATAGGAAGCGAGTCGCTTGTAGGAACCTATGCAGTGATGAACAACCAGGGAATGCTTACTGGGCCAAATATCACCGAGGAAGAGCTCAGGGAGCTGGGTGAGTTGCTGCGTGTTCGTGTGATTGCAGGGACTGTCAATTCAGGGCACAGCACCGTTGGCAGCGGAATTGTTGTCAATGACTGGGTGCAGATTTCAGGAAGAAGATGCACCAATGTAGAGGTTAAGGTGGCTGAGTCTGTTTTTGCATTTTCAGATAATAGAATTTCAGAGAATATAGTTGCTGATGAGATAGTTCAATAAAGTATTTAATA